>MU224829.1:533884-548998 GCA_018584345.1 Thuja plicata | reverse complement strand
ATCATGGTGACATCATGTTGGATGTTGTAGGAGTAATGTTGAATGAACCATTGCATCAACTCCTTGAATGTTTTGACTTTAGGATTCAACTTTGAAAACCACTCCATGGCATTTCCTCCTAGACTTCCTAGAAACTGTCGCATGAGGTAAGTGGGTTTGTGCATGTACTCAATGCTTAGAGCACATAATTCTCTTACATGGTCATGTGGATCAGTTTCCCCATGTATTTATCATACTTTGGCCTTGCCACATTAGGAGGAAATGGGACCATTGTGATACTTTTATCAAAAGGAAATGGACAAATGGCGTCCAAAGAGTATTTTATTTTTGGTTTGTCCTTCTCTTGTTTGAGGTTCATGAGCTCCGTTTGCATCTAATTGAGCTGTTTGGTAAGGATAGATATGGGGTTTGGTACTTCCTTTTCTTTGAGATTGTCCACATTGTAATTCTTGGGTAATTTGACACCTATGGATGCTAAATGGAGGAACTATTTTTCCTTATCATCTCTGATTATTTGTTCCAATACTTGTGGATTCTTTTACTTTGTTTAAGCTTCTCGTATTCATCTTCAGGGATCTCTTCTTCACTATCTGACCCAAATGGATTACGTTCAAACCTGGGTCTTTCTTCCTCCTTCGTGCCTACAGATTGTGCTTGTTTGCCATCATCATAACCCTCAAAGGCCTTACTCCATTCGTTAGTGTTGCTATCCATTTGGGGTGAATCAAGATAAAAAAGGGAACTACGAGAAGTTTCTCCTTGGAAGTGTGGTGTTTTAGGAGGCACTTTTGATCCTTTAGTTGTGTACTGGTTGCGTCTTGTGTTAACCATGAAGTTTGTTTCTCCACTTCGTTAATGTTTCCCAATAGTGCAAGTATGGTTTTCAGATTGTTCAAGTGAGAGTGTCTAGGTAGAAGTAACTATTTGTTTGTTGGTGGATGTAAATGATTCCAGTGTCAGAGGGTTAGAATGCCCTGATAGTGAGCTGGGAACCAAGTTGTTGATAGAGAATGGGTAGACCACACGTATTGAACCGATCGTGAAAGACTGACTGAGTATGCAAGGTAGAAGTTTCAAATTTTTTTGAAAATAATAGTAGGGAGACTAGAAGAGACAATAGGGACCAACTAAAGAGAAAAAAGGGTACCTAAATCAACTGAGACCTCCTAAGAAAAATTGCTAGGAATGCCCACTGCCCTGAATGCGAGCTCCCAGATACAAGCCTCTGATGGCACCAGATGTGATCCTAAAACCTAGATGCGACTATATGCTTGACTAAATGCGATCCAATGCACCAGATATGATCCTAAATATAGGATATGACTCAGAAAAACCGGATGCAATCTTATGATGGTCTTGTCAGTTTTGGTCAATTTTGAAAAATGCATTTTTAAAGAGCGTGAAGTTGTTTGTTTCCAGATTTCATCAAGAGGTATCGTGAGACATGAAAAACACATGTACTCCAGGGTTTGAAATTTGTTGATTATTTTGAGGAGCTTATCTTTTTAGTGATCTTTTTCACACGTCAAACAATTTTGCATTGTTAAGAGGATGAATCAAACACATCTTTTCCTATTCACTAGGTGGAGGATGAAAATCTTTGCTCATTGACTTAGGTACACACTCAAATGCTAATCAGAATATAGCCATCACCAAGCATGCAATAGCTCCAATCATGATGTTGTATTAGCCAAATCCAAATGCAAGTGAGGGCACGATATGATGAGTGTCTTGGGGAAATTATTTTTTTCCTTGCACAAAGATTATCACCCTTTCGAGGATGAATCAGGTATTCTTTCAGTTGAATATGTTGTAGATTATTGGGCAATCCATTCGAAATTGTCCCCCATAGAATTGCACAAGGAAAAATTGAGGCATATAGCCCTATGATTACCTGAATATATATAGTCTTGCAAGCAAGATTCAAGTGGCTCTGCTCTATATATACCCTGATATGTTCAAGGAATGATGTCAAAATTCCAAGAACAAAACCAGTTCTATCTTTCGAGGCTTTGGCCTACAAGGAAGCAACTATTTATAGTGAGTTGGAAGGGTCAGCATAAGACCTATCCTCACTTGGGTCATTCCTGGGAGATTTTTTACTCAACCGGTAGGCCCTCTACTCTTAAGAGATCGGTAACCAGGATTGGCAAGCTCAGGATTTATAGATTTCTGATTCTTCAAAAGAAGAAGAGCATACTCTCCTAGTCCATGGAATTTTCTCCTCAAACACTTAAACAATGTTCTTTCCCTCAAGCTATGTTGAGCTTGATTTAATGATTCCTATTTTAAAGAAAATAGAAAGGGAAAGTTTGTTTTGTCCAATTAACCATAAAATTTAGTGAGTTTGAGTTGTTCAATTATTGAATCCAAAAGCAATTAAACGATTTTGTTCATTGATCCCACATGATTTAGTGATTTGTGTTTGTTCAATTTCTATCCCAAATGAATTAAACAGTTTGTTTTCTTTGTTTAGTTACTACCAACTTCATTACAAATGATAAAACAACGTTTGACTTTTTGATTTTCCTCAAGAGGAAAAGAACATAATATCTAGTTGTTTTAGCAAGTGTGAAGAAATAGTTTTTAAGTGTTTGGAAAGAAAATAAATGGAGGTCAAGATGGAGGGGGTTTGGCAACCTGTAAAAACCACATTAGTATCCTTTTAATCCAACTTCATAAAAAATACCAAAAAGTACCTGCAAACACTTGTTAAGCTGCAAAAGACAAAAAGCACCACTTGTCAAAATGTTAGGATTAGTCAAATGAAATGCACAAACTTTCAAACCAGATGCGATCTTAAAATCTTACTAAATGTGATATAGTATCTGGGATGCGAGCCTATTTACCGAATGCAAGCCTTTGCTGACCAAATATGAGCCAAAACCAGATATGATCTGGGAAATCCCATATGCGAGCCAAAATTTACGCGATACGAGGGCGTATCTGGGATGCGATCCTGCAAGATTAAATGTGATTTTGTGACTGATTCCCGAGCCTGCAAATTGTCAAAAATGTGTTAGAAATGAGGCTAAATTGTAATTCATGCACCATGGTGGGCGTTAGAAATATGTGTGTGTATTTGGGTACCTGATGAAAATAACACAAACACTCAATAGGTCATTGCATTAGTCCAAATGGTTAGATAAAACGTTCAAAACCACTAATATCGACCTATTGCCTTCTAACTAGAAAGAGTGTGATTAGTTACATATCAGCCCTCAGAATATGCTAAAAATCAGTGACATATACTATCCTAGCATGAAGGATTTAATTCAAAATTAAGCTAAAAAGATGAAAAAGCATGTATTCTAGGTCTAAAAGATGAAATTAAAACAATGCAAAAGCATGAAATAATGAGTAGAATGTGAATCTAGGATGAATCCAATAGCATAACAATGTATTTTAGATCTAATGTGAAGGCTTATTTTCTCTCAAAACAGGCTTCTATTTATAGAAGAATAGGAGAGAGAGGGGGGACAAGGTTCATTTATGAATTAGAAGACTTATAAATGAAGATGTAAGAGCCATTAATGCCCAAGGCATTAATAAGGCATGGGAGAGACATAGGCTTAAGGCATCTTCATTAATAAGGCATTAATGAAAGCCTTAAAGAGGCAAGGGAGGATGTAAGAGGATGGCTTGAGAAAGAGGCCCTTAAGGAAGTCAAGCTTGAGAAAGTGGAATTTCTCAAGTGGGTTGAGTTGTTAAGTATTCCTTAATGGAATGTGACAACATTAGGAGGTGGGTTAGGACTAGAATTAGGATTAGGATTAGGATTAGATTAGCATGGGTGAATGAGTTGAGAAGGGTGAGAACCCAGGGTAGAAGTGGTTGAGATAGGTTAGGTTGGGGTTTAGGGAAATATTAATAAATGAAATAAACTTATTTAATTCATTTAGAAATATAGGAATTAATTATTTAAACAATGAAATTGCTTTTTAATAATTAGGGGACTATAACCATTTTAATTAAATTAAAAAGGCTAGGGGAATGGGTTATTTTGCAAGTGGGTATTTGATTTAGGGATTTATTTAATTTCTTTATAATTAAATACTATAGCCATGTTTGATTTTGGTTTGATTTAATTGATCGAAATTGATTTGAATTATATGGCTATAATAGTTAATATAAATTAGTGATTAAAATCACCTAGGACATTAAATAGATTTAAAGAATTATGCCAAGCAGTAACAGGGTCATTTGGACATAATCTAGGGTATGATCACACTTAGGGAAAATAGGGTCCATAGTTGGAACATACCAAATTCAGGTGGTTACACCATCTATTCTGTTATTGTGGCTAACTTTGTCCTGAGTTTTGCGTCATCATGTCTCTCTATAGCCCCTGTAGAGAACTCCCTAGAATCCACTCTCAGTTGTAAGGCATCTAAGGCTTCCTGTAGGCTGTCTGCCCTAGCCCTCTCTCTGTCAGCCTCTACCTGTATCCTCGCCGCCTCAATTTGCAGAGTATCTCTCTTATATTGTGTGGTGGCATTCTCCTGGTGCTTTATCTCAAGAAGTCCCTAGATCCATCTCATCTCTACACCCAAGGCATCATATGCTACTTGCATGGGCCTTTCTACCTCTGGCGGTGGCCCTATTGGTCCCTATGGTGGTGGCCCTAGAGGTACTTGTAGTCGTACCTATGGTGGTGGTCCGTGCACCCATCCTTGCCTTGGTGCCTGTGCTAGAACCTATGGATCCTTTTCCTATGCATCAATACATGTATGTACCCCTCTCCTCTGAGGTGCCCTCCTCCATCTCCCCTAGATGCTGATGTCTCTAGGGAATCCCCTACTACTATCCCATCTCGATATCCATGTCTCCTATCATCTACTCATGGGAAACCACCTGTGTTGGATCTATCAGGTGTAGTGGTACGTGTGTGGCCCACCAGGCTGCATACTCTATAGTAGTACCTGTATTATCCATGTCGGGCCTAGTTACCAAGTCTACCTACACCAGTGTTCTCCAGGTAGTCCTCACCCTGAGGGCATCTATGTATCTCCCCGAAACACTTACCTCCCTAGTGACATGAGGATGTAAGAGATCCTCTTCCACCAACCTTGCTATAACCCAAACCATCACATCATGCAAGAGGGTCTATAACTCTCTATTTGGTGGATAGTCCTCCCAAGAAGATAGTAGTCTATCTGGACATATGCGAGGTATAATAAGTCCTCTTATCCATCCTCTATCCTTGTCTACCAGTCCATAGATCCCTATTCCTCACACACCCTGTATGGTGTCCAACAAAAAAATTGGATCTCATCAATCATTCTCCTCTAGTACCCAGTCTATCCCATTGATGTATACCTTAGTGGTAGCTGGTACCTGCATGTGTACGACTCCCTCAGAAGATGAGCCTCTCATAGTCCCAATGGTTAGAGCACAAAAATATGCTTCGAGGCCCACTCTAGTAGTAAGGTCACCCATATCCCCATCTTGTGCATCCTACGGTACGTAACCATGTATAGATAATGATACAATTGTCCCAGCATAACATACCCCCAACAATATTTAGTCCTATGCTCCAGCATCTCAACCATAACCCTAGACCACCCCATCCCAAAACCATGGCATAAAAGATCTACCAACATCCTCTCTCCAATCAAACCAGCCATAAATAATTCTATCTTCCTATTATTACACTCAAATTTTAAAGAAATTTGGAGTGACAGTAAAATTTCTCCAAGGCGCAAAGTTACTGCCCCTAAAAACTTGTGGAGAAGGCTTACTTTGAATGCATACAAAAAGAGACCTGATGTTTTTTAGGAAAAACTACTTGGAGAGTGGGTTCAAAACCTCTCATTAATAAATTACAGTGGGTCTCAACCCTTAAGATTCAATTTTGGTGTGTTTTGAGATAGTCATTTGGAGGTGTTTACCTAAATATGCTTTTTGTACATTTCCCAGTTTTATCAAATGACTCACTTTGACTATTTTCATCTTTGACTGGATGGATAAGCATGACATTATGGAGTGCCCCAGATGTTTTAGGTATGAAATTGAACCTCTATGACCATTTTTAGATCCCTATGAAGTTGGATGATAGGTTTTCCCAAGCCATTTTGTTCACAATTAATTTTGATTCTTAGTGTAATTGGCAGAATTACTGAATGACCTACTTTGAGGTTCCACAATTTGTACCCACTTGAATTTCATGAGGAATTGAATGCTCCCCTATATTTTAATCATGAAAAGGTTCCCCCATGAAGATTTTTAGGCATGTGCCAATCCATCTGGTCAGTTTTCTCAGCCAATTCTAAAAGCAATTTATGCAGATTGACAATGTTAACTAAACTAGAATTGCAGAACAGTCAATTTCAGAGGATGATATATTTGTATCAGAGGGTTGTTTTGAGATTCCATTTGTGGATTTGTAATCCTTGTGTGTAATTATAATCCCTAGATAAATGGCATGATCTCAAGGCATTGTTTAATATTCTTTCGAGGTTGATTCCAAACTCAATTCCTATTATTTTCAACAAGCATTTTTGCAGTTTGTGATAAGCGGTCACCTTGGGAGATTAAAATATCCTTTCTTGCAAGGAATCATTGAGATTTTTTCTTTATGAGGTAATTATAAACATGGAAAACTCCTATTCTACAGGATTTGAATCCTTCAGGAAGTTGTTTGATCAAAATTTGAAGCCAACTCCAGAGGTAGTTTGTTATATTTTTGTGTCTATATCATTATAATGTTGCAGGATGGCTATGTTTGGTAAGATATATCTTAGGTTTTTTTTGGATTCAAATGAACCCCTTTTGCATGCATACTAATTATGGATGAATTAATTAGCTGAAACAAGGACAAAAATCTAGAATGTGATTTGGTAATCTTGTAGAGGCACATCTGAGGTCACTTTGCTATGTTTTTGCATATCCACTTTTAGAGGGCTTCATAATGCTTATCTTTGATCATGGGCATCTTGCATCTAAATGCTGAATTAGATAGATTCATTTAACACACATGCTTAGTATGCTTTAATTAATCAATTTTCCAAATGATGGGTTCTCAACATTTTATTTAATATGTTCCTAAGTTGCATTTGGTCAGGGTTTGCATGTGTTTTGATATTGTGATATGAGGAACAATGAATGTAATCCTTGCAAGGACTTTGAGAGGTCACTAAAATTTTTATAGAGACAAACTTATATACAGAGAACGCCATTGCTCACAAAAGAATGAGTCATTGAAATGCCTTACACCAGCACCGCCAAGATATAAAAATCTATTCCCATGGCCCAATAGTAGATATTTTGTTTGGTTTGAAAATGTCCCATACAGGGAGATGAAAATATATAAAGCATGTTTACTATTTGATAGGATGCACTATAAACCAAGGGTCTGCGGTGGAGTTTTGCAAAGGAACCCGTACATATTAACAAGGAGAAAGCATTGCATTAAGTGAAAACAAAAAAAATTCTGCGCAATTATCCAAATTATAGCCCGAACATGAGAAAGGTAGAAACCAACGCATGGTTAAAAGGAAATTTTCAAGCTAATGCAAATTTCATGTGTATTTCAAAATTCCACAACTTTCAATGCCCCCAAGCTTGTGCCAGAACTCTCAAAACAAGGTGCGAGAGATTTTGTTTTGAAATGCTCCAAAGGAGTGTTTTTTCCCTCCTTGCCCACACTAAGGCTAGAGTGATTATTAGTTTTAATAATGTAATCTATTTCCCAAAAGGAGATCAACACAGGTGGAGAGGAGGCCAGTATAAATCAAAGACTCAAATATCTTTCAAGAAAATGCTATTAGTTGCACGTGGAATTGTGAAGGGGTTGTGTGAAGTTTGGAGGATCATGTTGGATAGGGTTATTAAATTCTACGCAATGTTTGCAAAGAGATTGTGTAGGTTGGGAGAGATAAAGCTGTGAAGAGGGTTGTAAGATAGAAACATTAAAAACTCCAAGTAATGCTTTGGCAGACATAAACCAAAGGCTACACATTAAGCTAGCTTTTCATTTTGTTAGATCAAGACTCCCAAGTAAATGAAATTGGAATACTAGATGTCTCAGGGATGCTGCACAGAGGAGTGAAATAGAGGCCAAAAAAATAGCAAGGTAAAGAATTTGAAAAAAAATGCAAATGCATATTTCCAAGGGAAATTGGTGCAAGGTGTTTTTGGATTCAGTGCCAAATGTTTCAAGTTTTGCAGAGGCCTACACAAGTCATTAGATAGGAAGGCTGGGCATAAGATAAGGATACCATCAAAGGGAGAATTTAAAGACATCTAAAAAAATGCATTTGGCAAGTGGTTGAAATAGAAAGAGACCTGCACAAAAATATGGTAAACACATAGGCACACATCATATTTGTAATGGAAAGCATGCCTTTGAGGTTTTAATCCCACATACGTGGGGTGGTGACTTTTGTGAGTTTTTATATACTACAACACTTAGCTTGTAATGTGAATAAGAAGCTAAGGCTCCTTGGCTGGTGGAATACTGGAGATGGTGGGCCCATAATTTTGAGTTCCAAAATGCACAAAGCTTTAAAAACTTACAGAACATATATCCCACATTGGCGCCATAATGGAAATATTAGGTATTTAAAAGGTAAAGGCCTCACATGCTGATTTGAAGAATGAAGAGGAAACTCTCCACATGCACGTGGGTGGTGCCTTGGGAAGTGTGCCAGTGAGCTGACAACAAATTTTGCAAGTAAGGTGGTGCACAGATGGAAGTGAGATGGAGATGACATGGCAGTGAAGGTGACAGGTGGTGGCATGTCATGCAATCATGATGGAAAAGAAGGATCAAAGAAAAGGCCTATGAGTGTGCAAGTGGATGAAAAGTGGCAGCTCATCACGCAATTGCGGAGTAATTGGCTGCACAGTCATGAAGCAGAAAAGATGTTGTCACATAGTTGCAGCGGGTTGGTGGTTAAGGTCTATTGGTGTGCGAGTGAGTGATCAAGGTTAGTCATGCAGTCACTCATGCTTAGCGGTTAAGGTCATGTGGTGTGCGAGTATGTGACAAGTAGTGGTCACCAAGTTGTGGAGGTTAAGAGGACTACCAGCTAGCAGTTGCGAGAGTGCGACTAACCACTAGTGGTTAGTCGCGCACTCACAATGGTTGACCAGAGCCACTCACAGTGTGACACATGGTAGCATGATAGATATAGGCCAAGACAAAGCAAAGTAAATAAAGGTGCATATATGGCTCTTCCTAACCAATTAGGAGGTTCCATGTGGTGATATTTGGTGGCTTGTGCAGATTAAAAATGCAGAATACATAAGGATTGTAGAATTAATGTGAGATAAAAGATTATAGTTTAAAGACAAATTTTAGAAGTTAAATCTGCATAGAGGCAAGAAGTGTAAGTTTAATCTGCATAGTCTTGTAATATTTTCAAAACATTGCAAATGTATTTTTTTTCAAAACTTGAAGGAGCATTCATGAGAAGCAGTTTTCAAGGGCATAATGCAATCAGATTGAAAAGGCATGCTTGGAGATTTTTCAAACTTGGAAAAGGCAAGTGGAATCAATTCTGTTATGCAAAATGATTTTAGTTCAAAGGCATTTTGCAAAGGAGAGAAATAAAATCAGATTTTGGGAGGAGAAGATATTTTCTTAGAACAGACAGGTGTCATTTTGCAAAAAATTGGCTTCTCAATTCTCTATATCTTTCTTCTTCTCAATGGTACATATGGTGAAATTAATGTTGCTGGGCATTTTTTTGATTCTGAGTCTTGTTTTTTGAGTTCTTTGTTTTGTAAATGTACTGAATTAGATAGAAATTTAATAAAATACATTGGAATCCCTTTTCAATACGTGTTAATGTCTTTGTGTCTGGTCCTGAAATCTTGTGTGTTAATCTGTAAGGCATTTTAACATACTGGTTATAAGGTAGCTGTGAGTTTGTTTTGATTTTCTTTCAAGGAGGGAGTAAATCTTAGTGACAAATTCTGAGGGTTCAAGGTTTGCACATGAATTTGATGTCCAGGTGTTGGAGTGAAAAGAGTGATTTGTAAGGCACTTCATTTGGGTTCTGTGTGTTTGGAGTTAGAGGATTTTCTGTGGATGTATGTTTATTTGACTTTGTTTCCCAATAGATAAGGCACTGGTCTTTGTTGGTTATGTAGGTCTCATCATCAAATTCATAAAATTGATCAATATTTACTTTTCTATTTTAAGAGGTTTAAATGATTGTCAGATATAGATTTAGGGGCAGGAATCCATCCCATGATTCACTGAAAGAAGTGAATCCAATAGGTACACCCACCTGAGCCTCTAAGCTCAAAGTGAAGGAGGATTGTTTGATCCTCATTAATTAGTCTTTTCCTTTATGGATTCAGGGAAAAAGCACCAATAGAATGGTGAATCTATTGGGGAATTGGTTGTAATCAATCATGTTTAAATCTATCCTAGAATCTCTGGTTATGAAAGAAAGAGTCAAAGAAATAGAATCAAAAATTTAGTTCAGATCTATGTAAGGACAACTTGGAAGTGATATTATTGTAGTAATTATAAAGAAGAATGTGTGGCTTTGCTAGTTGGAGAAAACCCAGAAATAAAAAATATGTGTCAAATGGATTTTTCTATTCAAAAAATTTCCTCTACAAAGAGGTGGCGACTCTATGTGAAAAGAACCCAATGGAGCTATAAAGAAGGCTCTAGATCTGCCAAATTTCTAGTCAAAGAGAAATGAGCAACAACTGCAATTTTATTTCTAGGTAATCCTTATGTTTTCACGTGAAAGAAAAGTTCCTTATAAGGTGAATAAGTCACTAAAGAAAGGAAAAAAGTTGTGAAGCTTGTCATACTTCTTGGTTTAAATTTTAGTCATCAAAATGAGAAGTATGTTGTTTTTATGAGAAGTCAGTGATTGCATAGTTGAATAAAAGTTTTGTGAAAGGATGAGATGTATAGTTAAATGAATGGTTCAATAGAGATTCTAATTTTAATGGATTTAGATGTGTTTCCTAGATCTGTAAATAATATGGAAGATCTTGAAGAAATTAATAGGGAAAATGCATTGCTAAGAAAAATCCTCCAAAAGGAAGCCATATTATTTTTAAGAACACTAAATAGGAGAAAGGAATGAAGAATAAATGTATTTGTTTTATAAAAGGTTTTTTAATGCCTTTGATAAGATTCTAGTGGAAGTTGAATTTGAAGGATCGGCATGTATTGATTTGTTTCTATAGCTTTGTGTACCTGAATCAGCCCATTGGTCTGCATCCCTTAGAGAAGAAGGTATTAAGCATGCTATAGAATGGATAGATTTGATTAAAAAATCTGAATCTGATTTTTCTAATGATGTTGAATCTGATCATGCTAGTGATAGTGACTCTAGTTAGGCTGATGATGGAGTCAATGAAAATCAAGATAGTGAAGATAAATCTATAGTTGAAAATGTTTCAGTTAAGACTATAGAGTTTTCTTCTTCTTAGCATAATAATGCAGATTTATCTTTTTAGTCTAAGGAAGGTAAAAGCATTAGTGGTTGTTTTGATTAAGTAAAAGCAAGTTTTGAAAGGACCCGAAACCTTATACAATATCAATGAAAGATATAGCATTAAGAGGACAAAAATACTATTGTGGATAACCACCAATCAAACCAAAGGGATCAAACAAATCCCTCAAGAAGAGACAAAGGTCCAACCAACAAACCACAACAAAGGAAAATCAAGATTTACATTTATGCCCACTCTTATGTGACCGTAAGTTCATATCAAAAGAAGGCATGGAATCATTAGTGGTTGTTATGATATGAGTGACAGTGAAGTTACTGAGATTTCAGATTTGAGGAATATTGATAACAATGTTGATGATCTCAGTCTTCAAGATCTTTGTAGCTAAACCAATGAAGTTTATAATCAGCATGTCATGGAAGATTTTTGTGAACAGTCAGAGGGTGTTTATGATGCAAATAAAAGTTGTTGTGATGTATCCTTTGTACACAATGACATGATCCAAGAGGTTCAAATCCTTTCCTCCAATGGGAAAGATATTTTCAGCATTAAGAGAGAAGCCAAAGAAAATGAACATGAGGTCCAATGTCCATTGAGCAGTGAGAGAATTTTAGAACTCTTGGCTGATGATTTTCAGAGGTATGCACCTAATGTAAACTCTATAATTTCATGCCCAATGGATATATGTTTTGATAATGATGATATTAGTGAGGGTGTGAAGTATGATACATGTGGTCTTGATTCTTTTCCTATGCTTGGATTGGATGCTTTGCAAGATGATAATGCATACGAATATAAGGAATTTGATAATGTCAAGTATGATGAGTATGATGATTCATATGTTGGTATGGATTCAGATTTTGACAAGCTTAGTGTCATGGATTCTTATGAGCACCATGATGATGAAGAAAGTGATCAATCTAAATGTGTTTTATCATATTTTCAAGTGATTAGTGAACCATTGATTGACAATACTTTTTTACAAGATGCTGATAGGAGTTGTGATCAGCAAGTTGTCTCCAATTTTATGCAGTCAAAATTTTATTCAGTTTTGTTTCATTCTAGTTTGCAATATGCTGTTATAAATGAGATTCATTCTTTGGTGCAAATTAGTATGTAGAATGTGTCTGATGTTTCCAGCCATGTAAGGGGGTTGGATCTTATCTCTTTTCAGCTTGTTGGCGGTAGTGAAGGGTGTGACAATTTGGTGTCACATAATGGTCAACACTTATGATATATTTGTGATTTCTTAGCACCTAATGATAGTGAGCATGCTGATTATTTTTTATATGATATGATGAAGGTATTTGGAAGTATCTTTAATCATGCTGCAGAAAGTAACAATTTCAACTTACCTTTGGTACATGGAAATGAAAATCAGATATTTGACAGAGGTAAATGTTGATTTCAATTTTATGGCTTTGTGCCTTTTGTAAATAATTTGTATATATGTATAGTCACTTTCCTTTTAGTTGGGAGGTGTGTTTTCTTTCAATAAGGAGCCCAATTTTAAAGTCTAGAGAGAAGAAAAGTCTGATTTATTTTTGTGAATGGTCTACTATACCAAGAGATTCTAGATCCTCTGCATGTCCACATGGTGAACATGTACCCAGATAGAGCCAATTTTAGTACTCTCAAATTTTGGATAAATTTGGAGTGACTAAGAAAAATTTCTCTAAGGCGCAAAGTTACTGCCCCTAAAAATTTGTGGAGAAGGCTTACTTTTAATGCATACAAAAAGAGACCTGATGTTTTTTAGGAGAAACCACTTTGGAGAGTGGGTTCAACACCTTTCATTAAGAAAATATAGTGGGTCACAATCCTCAAAATTCAATTTTGGTGTGTTTTGAAGATAGTTATTTGGAGGTGTTTACCTAAATATGCTTTTTGTACATTTCCTAGTTTTATCAAATGACTCACTTTGACTGTTTTGATCTTTGACCGGATGGATAGGAATGAAATTATGGAGTGTTCAAAATATTTTAGGTATGAAATTGAACCTCTATGCCCATTTGGAGATCCCTATGAAGTCAGATGATAGGTTTTCCCAAGACATTTTGTTCACAATTAATTCTGATTCTCAGAGTGTAATTGGCAGAATTACTGAATGACCTACTTTGAGGTTCCACAATTTGTACCTGGTTGAATGTCATGAGGAATTGAATGATACCCTATATTTTAATCATGAAAAGGTTCCCCCATGATTATTTTCAGACATGTGCCAATCCATCTGGCGAGGTTTCTCAGCCAATTCTAAAAGCAATTTATGCAAATTGACAATGTTAACTAAATTAGAATTGCAGAACAGTCACTTTCAGAGGATGATATATTTGTATCAGAGGGTTGTTTTGAGATACCATTTATGGATTTGTAATCCTTGTGTGTAATTCTACTCCCCGGATAAATGGCATGATCTCATGGCATTGTTTAATATTCTTTCGAGGCTGATTCCAAACTCAATTCTTATTATTTTCAACAAGCATTTTTGAAATTTGTGATAAGCAGTCACCTTGGGAGATTAAAATATCCTTTCTCAGAAGGCATAATGGAGATTTTTTCTCTATGAGGTAATGATAAACATCAAAAAATCCTAGTCTACCAGATTTGAGTCCTTCAGGTAGTTATTTGATCAAATTTTGAAGCCAACTCTAGAGGCAGTTTGTTATATTTTTGTGTCTATCCTTATAATGTTGCAGGATGGATATGTTTGGTAAGAGATATCTTACATTTGTGTTGGATTAAAATGAACCCCTTTTGCATGCATACTAATTATGGATGAATGAATTAGCTGAAACAAGGACACAAATTTAAGATGTGATTTGGTACTCTTGCAGAGGCACATCTGAGGTCAGTTTGTTGTGTTTTTGCATATCCAGTTTTAGAGGGATTCATAATGCTCATCTTTGATCGTGGGTATCTTGCATCTAAATTTTGAATTAGATGAAGTCCTTTAACGCACATGCTCAACATGCTTTAATGAATCAATTTTCCAAATGATGGACTCTCAGAATTTGATTTAATATCTCCCTAAGTTGCATTTGGGCAGGGTTTGCATGTGTTTTGATATTGTGATATGAGGTACAATGAATGTACTCCTTGCAAGGACTCTAAGAGGTTACTCAAAATTTTATAGAGATAGACTTATGTGTTAGGATTAAGTAATACTGAGAGGGGGGTGAATCAGTATTACAACACTTGAAATTAACTTTAAACCAATTCAACATAAACCATAAGCATACTGAAATCAAAAGAACATAAAAAAAATAACATAGTACTCATGACACCATTATTTTTTTTCGAGGAGACCCTGGCCAAGGGAAAATCTTGGTGGGGATGGTACCCACAAGCATGCACTAAAGTATAATGTCCCTGTTAGGATACCTATCCCTGTTAGGAGTTGAATATTACATAGTATAATTCCTTGTTAGAGGAATACAACCCTGTTAAAGGTATACACCACCCTCTTAGGGGCCAACTAAGCTTACAACTCTTACAATATATTTATGTTACAAAAGTGTTCTCATTAATGAACAAAAACAAGAATCTCCAATGCTTAGATAGTTCCAGTCATAGCTCTTCAATGATCTCTGTCAACCCTCTACTCTGCCATTCACATCTCTCATATCACATATTCCATTGGTACATCAATTCCTTACTTCACTCAATAAAAAGTCTTCATATATA
>MU224829.1:520268-533715 GCA_018584345.1 Thuja plicata | reverse complement strand
TAACAATCATAATCTATCTTATCTTTCTAGGAGTCCACGTAGTACTCCCCAAATCATCGCTTTAGTTCAACTGCTCTATATCACTGTTCTGCTATTGTCGCTTGTCTTCAGTTCACTGTAACTCTCTATAAACTTTACCAAAATCAAATAGATCTTAGATGTAGGTTGTACATACCCCATAGTATCACCCTCTAATATTTCTTGACATAACTTTTCAATCTCAATCTTTGATACCCAAAATACCTCTATATTTCTGCTTTGTATTTAGTCGATTCCAGAATAGAATCACCAAAACTTAACTCCAGATCAATCGATCAATATGCCATATGTGTTGCCATAAATGACAACCAAAAAGTGAATCATATCACATAAAATTGATCACTTTCCAACAATCTCTCCCTTTGGCATTGATGGCAACACTTAACAAAAATTGACTAAGTGTTCCAACAAAAACAAAAACTGTCTCCTCTGTATTTCTTCTTCTTCTTCTTCTCCTTTATTCATTTTAAATCTTCCCTCTTCTTCTCTAATCATTTTTATTTTTCTCATATATATATATATATATATATATATATTTGTTCTTCAATTTTCTTCTCTTCTCTTCTCCCCCTTTGACAACAATGACAAAGGTGTATAAAAAATAATAAGACTAGTGCTTGCTCAGCATTTTTAGAATATATTGAAAAGAATCTTCCAAGTTTTTCAATTCTGCACTCCATGAATTAATCAATAGTTGACTAACATGAATTAGTCCAATCAGTGCAAATGATTTTGTCTCTACTACTTTCAACTCTGTGGGCATAGAGTTTGTTAGTGCTTCTGCAGTCTTCTCCATGTCAGATAAGTGGGTTTCAAGAATTGATAGCTTAGGAGTGATTAAAATCTTCAGAAAACCAAACCTTTTCATGGCTCTCCCTTTCTCAATATCCAACACATTTAGCTTATCTAAAATTATTTTCACTTTGCTGTCCATCTCCATCATAGATTGTGAGGAGGTCTCACAGTTATCCATCATATTGTTCAAGGTTTCCCTGTCCTTAGCAATAATGTCCTCAATATTCTAAACATGTCTAATTGGGTTCATGCAATAATCAAATAGCTTTATTCCACGTGCAACACAACTCTTAGCATTTTCTGTAATAGTTTTCAGAATTCCTAAGTCCCATGAGATAGACTGGCGGACTTCAATCAGTTTCCTTTCTAAGTAGCTCTTATGTGCCTTATCCTCTGCAATCTTCACTAAGTTCTCATAGTGACCATCAAATTCATCAAGTGTCATATTTAAGTTTTCTATATCATCTTTGCTCTGGAAAACAATAGGTACTAGAAGCAATTTATTCACAGTATCAATTTCCCTAGACTTTACCTTAGTCTTCTTGTCAATATTATGCTCCAATCTCTCTTTTTCTTTAGTGAGTGTGGTGAAAGCTAAGCTCACCAACTCATTCTCATCCATACGATCAACATCAACATATATAGGTTTTTATTTGATTTCCAACAATAGGATAGGAGATGTGTTTATCTCAGTTTTGACTTCATCTTTTGTTTCTTCTTCCTGCTTCATTTCTTTCTATTTTTCCTATTCCTTTTTGTATTCTTCATGTTTGAGTTCTTCCTCTCCATCCATAGCACTGTCAATGTTTCCTTTGAGGGTCCTTCTCATCATGAGAAGTTTTAAGTATTACACGCACACCAGAAACATAGAAATATGGTTGCATGTCATCTTCGCTCTTCTCAACACTTGCCTCAGCTGCTATTGAAATCCCTCCCATTCCTGTAGGCATTGTAGTCTTAGTAGGTGTAGTCTTCTCAGAAATAGTAGACATAAGTATTTTATCTACTACTTTCTCAGTTTCTTCAGTAATATCTTCATACTTTCTTGACATGATTTTCACTAGCCTTGCCTTAGTCCTCAATAATGGTTTTAGTTCTTTGAATATTCTATCCCTTTCTTGCATAGCTATCACAGGTAACATTTTATCAATCACTTGATTTATGATAGTCTCATCTTCAATATGTGCTAACTATTTTCTTATTTCCAATCTTCCATACAATCTTCAGGTACACTGTCCTCAATCTCCAATAGATTTTTTTTGAAAACAAGTAAATAATTTACTACAATATCTTCAATCTTAAGTTTGTCAGATTACTCATACCCTTCATAGTATTTGTCTATTATAACAAGATTTCCCTGCTCAATATCTCTCTTCTCAATCATATTCAAGTCAAGCTTCATACTTGTCTATCACTTACAACTTTCTTTTCTTCTCTCCTAGTCCTTTGTTCTTTAGGTGGTGATTTCTGTTTGGTAGATCTAGTGCTCACTCTAGGAACCAATTTTACTTCCTACAAGATCTTTAAAGATGATGAAGGGGTGTCTACATCAATGAATGTAGTAGGTGCAATAGTTGTCATCACAAAGTCAGGATGTGGAAGGGCTGAAGTACTAGCACCTGCCAATCCAGAAGATCATTCTACCAATTTCTTCTTTACTTCCCTCAACTCTTCCTCAGTAAATCCTGCCTTAACTCCGCATTCATGAATGATGTTCTCCACTTTTCTTTTCCTTGAGCCTCTGGTCTATTCTTCTTTCACCTCAGTTGATTTTTCTTCATAGGTACCCCATCTCTTCTCAGATGTATCTACCTCTGATGCCAGAACATGTTCGATCTGCATAGTTAGTATTTCTGAACTCACTTCATATCCCATAGGATAAAACCATTAAAATCTAGGAACTACTACCTCAAATCATACACAATTAGTTTCAACCATGAAAAAAATTATATCCTGGTATTTTCAACTAATTCTTCAGGGATCCTGTATCTTTCTTTCATCTGCCTATGAAGAATATTAATCATTCCAATTAGTTATCCATCAACCCATGTGTTGTTCTATCTTTGATAATTCTATGAAATATGAATACTAGTAGGTATAGCTGTCCTCCAACCACTATGGTACATTCCTGGAAATCTGTGCTCAATGTGTATGTACATGTATATTAGAAGCGAATCAAATCTGAAGGTTTTGGATTTTTCTTTCTTTATCAACTTCATATTCTCCAAGAACTATTGTGACAACACTTCACATAGGTTATACTTTCTATTTTCATTCACCATTCTATAGGCCATCATAATAACTCTAGTAGATACAGAATTAGGTTTGCTGCTATAGTTGAATTTGTAACCAAGTAACATACTAATCAATCTCAAATCCTACTGAAAGCTATCATTTACTACCATAGCTCACCTATCCCATTTCAAGTGTGTTAGGGTTTCATCTTGTTTCTTAACATGTTTCTCCACCACGGGAATGATTCCAGTATTGTCCAATCCAGCAATCTCATGTATCAATTCACTACATATCTTCATAGGTTGTTCACCTATCCAAATAAACTGATCATGTACTCTGCTCAATAATATCTTAAACTATTCTTCTTCGCTACATTTGTGTAAATCCATAATTTTCATAATGTTTAACTCATTAACATGTTTGAATTCATCTCTCATTTTTCCATTATTAGTCATGTATTCCATTTCAATAGAAATGTCATCGATACCCAGTATGTCATACTTGCAATGGATATATTCCCTAATGTCTTCTACATGCAAGATGCCGTGAGGTGTTTGAGAAAATTCTCCTTCAGGGTATTCTTCACAGGATTTGAAAGGTTGTCTCTTGAATTTATATCTAGGTCTATCCACAACATCAAATATCATAGGTGCATCCATAGTTTCTATATAAGTAGATGATGTAAATACCTTTCACACACTGAATTTTGAGTATTCTCTATGATCGATCATGCAAGGTAATTGCTAGATGGTCTGAATCTCTTTTCTCTCTGATCTCCTTTGATCGTTGCTCATCAAATGGTAAGAAAATAGGTAATCATCTGGTGCTTTATGAAATGTTAAGTTATAAAAGCTCACATTACTCAATGCTATCCAGTCAGTCATAAATCTCATGATCACAATACATACATCATCTGATATTGTGATCTCAAATATAAGTTCCATGATGTCAGCCATGATCATACCTAAGCTCAATAGAGCTCAATCCACATAATCAGGGGTGGGATATATTCTGATGTCTTTATCCAATGCTCCCCCTAAGGCCATTATCGGCCAATTAGGTCGATTCATCTTTGTTATTATCAGCTGAAGATCTAGTAGCATCTACTGTCTCTCCCTAAACAAATATCTCACTTGTCTCTTTGATCTTCCATGTCTTTCCACTGCTGTTATCCTCTGCCTTCTTGAAACAACTATCAAAATCAATCTTCAATTTTGCATTACTCTTACCAGTATCATTGTCATTCTTCTGTGTATTCCTAGGAGGTGGTACTCTTCTGTTGTTTACTCCATTATACCTGCAAAACTTTTCTATATGGCTTGGATTGTTGCATTTGTGACATATAGGAGGTCTTCTGTCCTAATTTACTTACAGCTTACAAAACTTCACAATGTCTCCAATGTTATTGCATCTATAACATGTAGGTTTCAATGCATGTTCTCCTCTATTGTCTTGTCTATATCCAGATTAATTTAGTTTCTTTCATTCTTCCTTCTTGTGCCCATATGCATTACATTTAAAACAATAACCAGAAAAAGTCTTAAAATGGGCATTACCTCTACAATCTCTTTTCATGTGTCAAACTTGTTACAACCAAACATCTACCTCTGAAAGGTCTGATATGTTCTTTAAGTTCTTCAAGGGTATATTTTTATCCATCAATATTTGCATTAGGTTTCTCTTCTTGATTCTTGGAACATTCAACTTCATTGAATCCAATAACATTCATATCACCTTTAGGTTTCTGTCTGTCTCTTTGTTCATCGATGAAGTCACTGCTCATGTGTAGTTTCTCAATGTTTTTCTTTGTCTCGACAAGTTCACCTTTTATGATCTAATTATATTTCTCTAATTCTAGATACTTATTCTTGTAATGTTCAGCCTCATTGTTCATTTGTTCCATCAAAACATTTGCATTTTTCAAAGCTTCTTCAATCTTGTTTTTAGCATCCTTTTCAGATTGAATTTATTTAGCAATGGATTCAATCTTAAGTTTCAGAGTGTCATTCTCTTCTTTAGGTGTCTTTATCTGATTTGAATTATTATTGTCTGAATCTTCTTTTATCTAAACCACAAGGTCTTGTCTCTGATTTCTGGAAAGTTAAAATTGTTCTTTTAGTTTCTTTATGAATCCATCTTTTCTCCTTAATTTGAATCTCAAGTCATCATTTTTAGCTTTTTCTTTATCAAGGTCTTCAAGTCCAGCTTCAAAGTTTTCCTACAAACTATCTGAATTATGATCTCCCTTGAGCTGTTAAGCTTTTTGTCCAAGGGCCAAAAGCTCTGATACCAATTGTTAGGATTAAGTAATACTGCGAGGGGGGCGAATCAGTATTACAACACTTGAAATTAACTTTAAACCAATTCAACATAAACCATAAGCATACTAAAATCAAAAGAACATAAACAAAAAGCACACTACTCATGACACCATTATTTGTTGTTGAGGAAACCCTGGCCAAGGGAAAACCTTGGTGGGGATGGTACCCACAAGCATGCACTAAAGTATAATGTCCCTGTTAGGAGACCTAGCCCTGTTAGGAGCTGAATATTACATAGTACAATTCCTTGTTAGAGGAATACAACCCTGTTAAAGGTATACAACACCCTGTTAGGGGCCAACTGAGCTTACAACTCTTACAATATATTTCTGTTACAAAAGTGTTCTCAGTAATGAACAAAAACAAGCATCTCCAATGCTTAGATAGTTCCAGTCATAGCTCTTCAATGATCTCTATCAACCCTCTACTCTGCCATTCACATCTCTCATATCACATATTCCATCAGTACATCAATTCCTTACTTCTCTCAACAAAAAGTCTTCGTATATATATATATATCTTCACCAAGTCGACTCTCTTAACCAAATATTACATAGTCGGCTCTCAATAAAAAATACAATTAATAAAGTAAATAAAAAATAAATAGTCAGTGCTCTTACATAATAAAAATATAGATTATCAAAAATCATAATCTATCTTAGCTTTCCAGGAGTCCACATCATACTCCCCAAATCATCGCTTGAGTTCAACTGCTCTGTATCACTATTCTACTGTTGTCGCCTATCTTCATTTCACTGTAAATCTCTGTAAAATTTACCAAAATCAAATCCATCTTAGATGTGGGTCATAAATACTCCATAGTATCTCCCTCTAAGTTCTCTCGAAATAACTCATTGATCTCGATCTTTGATACCCAAAATACCTCTATATTTCTGCTCTGTACTTAGTCGATTCTAGAATAGAATCACCAAAACTTAACTCCAGATCAATCGATCAATATGCCGTATGTGTTGCCATAAATGAAAACCAAAAAGTGAATCATATGACACAAAATTGATCACTTTCCAATGTTATGTACAGAGAATTCCATTGCTCACAAAAGAATGAGTCATTGAAATGCCTTACACTAGCACCGCTAGGATATACAAATCTATTCCCATGGCCCAATAGTAGAGATTTTGTTTGGTTTGCAATTGTCCCATATAGGGAGATGACAATAGATAAAGAATTTTTATTGTTTGATAGGATGTGCTATAAAGAAAGGGTCTACGGTGGAGTTTTGCAGAGGAACCTGCACATATTAACAAGGAGAAAGAATTGCATAAAGTGAAAACAAAAAAAGCTTGCGCAATTATCCAAATTGAAGCCTGCACATGAGAAAGGTAGAAACCAATGCATGGTTAAAAGGAAATTTTCAAGCCAATTCCTATGTCATGTGTATTTCAAAATTCCATAAATTTCAATGCCCCCAAGCTTGTGCTAGAACTCTCAAGACAAGGCCCGAGAGATTTTGTTTTGAAATGATCCAAAGAAGTGTTGTCTCACCTCCTTGCCCGCACTAAGGTTGGAGCGGTTTTTAGTTTTAAAACTATAATCTATTTCCCCCAAGGAGATCAACATAGGTGGAGAGGAGGCTAGTATAAATCAAAGACTCAAAAAAATTTCAAGCAAATGTTATTGGCTGCACGTGGAGTTGTGAAGGGGCTGTGTGAAGTTTGGAGGAGCATGTTGCGCATGGGTATTAAAGTCTGCACAATATTTGAAAAGAGATTACGCAGGTTGGGTGAAATAAATCTACACAGAGGTTTGTCAAATAGAAACATTAAAAATTCCAAGTAATGCTTTGGCAGGCATAAAACAAAGGCTACGCAACAAGCTAGCTTTTCATTTTATTAGATCAAGACTCCCATGTAAATGAAATTGGAATGCTAAACATCTAAGGGATGTTGTGCAAAGGAGTGAAATAGAGGCCAGTGAAATAGAAATGTTAAGACTTTGAAAAACATACAAATGCAAATGCATATTGCCAAGGGAAATTGGCGCAAGGTGTTTTTGGAGTCAGCGCAAAATGTTTCAAGTTTTGTAGAGGCCTGCGCAAGTCATCAGATAGGAAGGCTACATAGGATAAGGATACCATCAAAGGGGGAATTAAAAAAAATCTAACAAAATGCATTTGGCTAGTGGTTGAAATAGAAAGAGACATGCGCATCAATATGGTAGACATACAGACACGCATTAGATTTGTAAAGGCAAGCATGCCTTTGAGGTTTTAATCCCACATGCGTGGGGTGGTAACTTTTGTAAGTTTTTATATACTACAACACTTAGCTTGTAATGTGAATAGGAAGCTAAGTCTCCTTGGTGGGCCCTTGGCTGGTGGAATACTGGAGATGGTGGGCCCCATAATTTTGAGTGCCAAAATGCACAAAACTTTAAAAACATACAGAACATATATTCCACATTGATCCTAGAATGGAAATCTTAGGTATTTAAAAGGTAAAGGCCTCACATACTAATTTGAAGAATAAAGAGGAAAATCTCCATGTGTGTGCCAGTGGTGCCTTGGGAAGCATGCCCAGTTAGCTGACAAAAAATTTCACAGGTAAGGTGGTGCACAGATGGCAGTGAGATGGTGATGATGTGGCAGCAAAGGTGACGGTGGTGACTTGTCACGGGCTCGTGATAGAAAAGAAGGATCAGAGAAAATTCCTACAAGTGCACAGGTGGATGACAAGTGGTAGCTCATCACGCAGTCATGGAGAAGTTGGTCGCATAGGCACAGAGAAGAAAAGATGCCATCACACAGTCATAGTGGGTTGGTGGTTAAGGTCTGTTGGTGCGCAAGTGAGAGATCAAGGTTAGTCATGTAGTCACCCAGGCTTGGCGATTAAGGTCATGTGGTGCATGAGTGCACAACAATTAGTGGTCACCAACTCACAAAGGTTAAGGGGACTACCGGCTAGCGGTTGAGAGTGTGCGACTAACCGCTAGTGGTTAGTCGCACACTCACAATAGTTGACCAGAGCCAGTCAAAGTGCGACACGTGGTAGCGCAATAGAGACAGGCCAAGACAAAGCAAGGTAAATAAAGGTGTAGAGATGGCTCTTCATGACCAATTAGGAGGTGCCATGTGGCAAGATCTAGTGGCCTGTGCAGATTAAAAATGCAGAATACATAAGGATTGATGAATTAATGTGAGATAAAAGATTGTAGTTTAAAGACAAATTTTAGAAGTTAAATCTGCATAGAGGCAAGAAATTTAAGTTTAATTTGTATAGTCTTGTAATATTTTCAAAACATTGCAAATGTATTTGTTTTCAAAACTTTAAGGAGCATTCACGAGAAGCAGTTTTCAAGGGCAGAATGCAATCAGATTGCAAATGCATGCTTGGATATTTTTCAAATTTGGAAAAGGAAAGTGGAATCAAGTCTGTTATGCAAAATGACTTCAGTTCAAAGGCATTTTGCAAAGGAGAGAAATAAAATCAAATTTTGGGAGGAGAAGATATTTTCTTAGAACAGACAGGTGTCGGTATGAAAAAATGGCTTCTCAATTCTCTATATCTTTCTTCTTCTCAATGGTACATTGATGGTGAAATTAATGCAACTGGGCAGTTTTCTGATTCTGAGTCTTGTTTTTTGAGTCCTTTGTTTTGTAAATGTGCTGAAACATATAACAATTTAATGAAAAACATTGGAATCCATTTTCAATACTTGTTGATGTCTTTGTGTCTAGTCTTGAAATCTTGTGTGTTAATCTGTAAGGCATTTTAACATACTGGTTATAAGGTAGTTGTGATTTTGTTTTGAGTTTTTTTCAAGGAGGGAGTAAATCTTAGAGACAAATTCTGAGGGTTCAAGGTTTGCACATGAATTTGATGTCCAGGTGTTGGAGTGAAAAGAGTGATTTGTAAGGTACTTCATTCAGGTTCTATGTGTTTGGAGTTAGAGGGTTTTCTTTGGATGTATGTTAATTTGACTCTATTTACCAATAGATAAGGCACTGGTCTTTGGTGGTTATGCAAGTCTCATCATCAAATTCATAAAATTGATCAACATTTACTTTTATGTTTTAAGATCTTTAAATGATTGTCAGATATAGTTTGATTGGAAAGAATCCATCCCACGATTCACTGAAAGAAGTGAATCCAATAGGTGACTGCACCCATCTGAGCCTCTTACCTCAAAGTGAAGGAGGATTGTTTGGTCCTCTTTAATTAGTATTTTCCTTGATAGAATCAGGGAAAAAGTGCTAACACCTCCAAAGCCTCCTATCCACCACTGGCTTCCATGACATCCATGTCTTGTCTCATGGTATTCTCCTCATCGACATCCTAAAATCCAACTGTATATAATTCTCATTTTCCTCCATGTGATACTAGGGTACAGGTCCCCATATCTCTACCTTTAGAATCCTTCAGACATTCTCCAGAGTGAGCGTCGCCTTTCTAGTAGGCAGGTGGAAGGTGGTCATGTCACTATGCCATCTCTCCACTAGAGATATCATCATGCCATTATGCGCCCTTAGAAAAGGCCATTAGGGCACATAATCTAACCCAAGTTCTGTAATCAACCCCCACTCAGCCTCCGTCAACTGGCCCTACTACTCCATGGTAGGCGACAAGTGCTCCCTCGAACCCAGTGGTGGGTACTCCTCCTGTAAGATCCAAAGAACACAAAAAACATGTTAGTTTCTTCTTATTCTAGCCTAACCCCTCCTAGATTGGGGCATCATGCCCCTAGGTCTTTTACCAACCCATCCTCGGCCCCCACTAGATATTTTCATTTCCCCCCTCCCTTGACATCTGCCCTTTTGGTGTAGACACTAGTTTGGGTGGAGACACCGGTTCCTACATCAACATCTTTGAGCTTCTTTCTCCCTGACCCCCATATATGAAGACGCGGGTCTGGGTTTGGCATCTTCATAGATGCTGGTTCAGAACTTTTATCTGTGCATATGTGGTCTATGGATCAACATCGGCGTGGATGTCAATTTTGGAACTGGCGTCTCCAGTTTTGGCCCCATTTTCCTCCTAATAAATGCACTTACCCATTCCCAAAAGTATTAAATAATTTCACAAACATACATGCAAGGTTCAGGTCATGCTACTCATTGGCACCGACTACTCCACAGGTCATCCTTGGATCCTCACAGGCTCACCCAACTATCCCTTCAACCTCTTCTCAGCCATTTCTTCTCTCTAGAGCTCTTTTCTTCTTCAAACACTATTAACAAATGACCTAATTTCCCCCTACCCCTCTTATAGCCCCCATTTTCCCCAGAAAACTTTTCCTTTCCTTTTTCTGCCGCTTTCTTCTCCCACTTGTATATTTTTGTATTCTTAATCCCATTGTATAGCTTAAAAGCGTAAAAATTCCAAAAAAATAAAATAAAAAAATCTAAAAAATCCTAAAAATTCAAATATCCCTCGAAAATTGCAATAAAATTTTTCTTCCTTCCGCATCGCTGCATATTTTCTTTTTTCGGTGACACTTGACTCTTGGGATTGCAATAACGCTTTTCACCAAATTATTTTTGAGACTAACTCTCCTTGCTCCTCATCCTTTTCACAGCTTTTGCTAGCAAATATCTCAATCAAACACCAAATCCAACCTTTTCCCATCAGGATACATCCTTTCGATGTCGGCTTATCAATCCTTCGTCCCATAATCATGTTCATGGAAAGAACTTTGGACTAAATGACTACTTGGTCATGAGGCCTTTTTGTTGATTTTATCTTTTTGTGTCAGTTAAAACCTACTCACCAATACCTCGATCTGCTATATCTTGGTGCATCGTGACTGGTGGCTTCTGATGCATGTGTCTTTGCGGTGTGCTTTGTCTGAGCATCTAATCCACACAAAGGAATCCTATCATATGTGTTTTCTAGCACCTGATGCATACCCCCTTTTTTAATATCAAAACTAGGTGTGCTCTCCATAATTTAACACAATTGAATCCCCAAGGCCTGCATATGCATTATTAGCTACATTTATAATCATTCTTGCATCTTTCATTTTGAAAGGCTTCTATTTATTCACTCCTCTCCCTTCCTCCTTCTTCTTGTTGCATCTTTTTTTGAGAAAATTCCACACACGCTTCTCTTGTTGCATATTTTTCTCAAGGAGGCACAACCTCTTACCATCATCACTTCGACATGAATCCTAGAAACCAACTTCCTCTAGGGGTATATGCACCAAGTTGTGAGTAAAAAAAGTGGACACATGTTTAAAATTCTCCTTGTCCACCACCATCACCACCTGTAAACCCTCCTAAAAATTATCCTTTTCCACAACCATCGCCACCTATAGACCCTCCACATGTGCCATTAGGTCATGTAAATGCAATACAAGAGGACCTCGTGCAATGCCTTAACCAAAATAGTGCAAAAATTAATATATTAGTCAATAGGTTGAAGGCTTCCAGTCTTCAACATTGCTCTACCCTCACTACTGCATTAGAAAAATGTCCAATAGTACAAATGAGGTGTCTCAAGAGGTGACAAAATGGGGTTCATGGAGGGATAGATGGTGTACATATTATGCTGATTGTTTATCATATGAGGATGTGAAAAGAAAGGCCATAAAAAAATGTGACATATGTGCCCTTTTTACTGATGCTAATACTAGCACCTCTCTAGAAGATAATACAAAATGGTTTCCTATGCATTGGTGTGCTCATAGGGGGATGAAATTAGCTTTTTGAGATAGGTGGTAAATGGTATTTGACCAACCACCTTGTAATAATAATGAGGTGTCTTTATATTTTTTGAGGAAGCTATACTGTGAGTTTATCCTCGGTGAGAAGCCAAATTACTTTGACTTTCGTGAGTTCTAGGGTAGAGGGAGAGTCTTTGTGCAGGATAGACCTAGGGCTTGTCGGATTACCCAACCAAAAGAGAGGATACATACTGCGAGAAAGCCCCTCATTCATGTTGTGGTCCCAATAGTGGTGAAGGATTCTATGAAAATATATACTCTTCATGCAGCTACATCATTGACTGATGTAATTATCCAGCATGACACTTAGTTAATTGGAGGCGAGGATGGATTAGTGCCCGCACCACCTCCATCTTAATTAGATATTCCATTAGGATAATCCCATCCCATGCTAGCTCCATCATCATTAGATGCACCCTTAGGATCACTCATCTTGTGCCAGCTCCATTATCATCAGATACAGTTTTAGGGTCAGCGTAGCCCATTGATCATATCTACATAAGTTGTAATGGTATATGTGATGGGGTAGATAGTCATGTGTGTGCAGATGGTTTGACATCCCATTCCTGTGTACATTGTGGGAGAAGATGTTAGACATCCACTACTAAGGATATGGCGCTCACAGATGATCTGATGACAATGGGTTTTGGTAGAGAGCCGATACAGGTTTGTTTAAATTTGTGTTTTCACATGTTATTTTATTTAATTACCTAAATCTGTTAAAAGTATATAAATTTTTATGTATAGAAGAATCTAAATTGATGCATGAATAATATGCATTGCAGGGTGCAGTTGGTGGTACGAGCACACCAAGGAGTGCTCATTCGAGTAGACATGGACGGGTAGTTCGAATATGTGAGGTATTGTTTTATAAATATTCATAAAATAGAATAATACGTTGTTTTCAAAATATCATATCTTAATAATTTGTATGGTGGTAATTTAGCCAGATTATCAAATTTTGACAATTTTACATTATTCTTATATCTTTGTTGCAACTATTACCTTTCTGACTTCTACTACATCATTTTAAGATCACATTGACCTTGTTACTGTTATACACTGAATTTGCACCTCTGATCTCAAGTTCTCTTGGTCTTGATAATCCAGTATAACATGGGAATCATCTCAAGGTTGTGGGACCTTATGCTAACCGAGATGAGACCTCCAGGTTCTAGGCTGGTTCCTCTTGGATAATCACCTTAATTTGCTTCTTAATAGGAAAGTAAATCTTTTGAGGGAAAGGGATAGAAGGATTGCATGAAAGGGAAATGACTGAAAGCAAACTACCTACTAGGTGATGCACCGAAATTAGGGCTTGGATCTCAGTATAGAGGAATGAAATCAATGGAAGAACCAGGTCAAATAAGTTACAA
>MU224829.1:477348-487442 GCA_018584345.1 Thuja plicata | reverse complement strand
TTATGTAAATCTCCACAATCACTGCATGCACTCTTTATACATTGTACTTTGAACTCATCTAAATCTTCTAATTTCTCACATAAAATAGACTTCACAAATTGTGTCGTACTTCCAGAGATGACCATATATAGATTAAGTACTGCCATAACCTTTTTATAGGATTGCAAATATAGATGAAACTCAACATGATTTTGGCAACAACAAGTTTCATGTACCTTATTTATGCGTATAAAGCAAGGACGCAATCTCTCCAACATTCTTTGACATATTTTCACATCTGAAAATTCTTGCTTGAATGATTCAAACAATTTACTTTGTGTTGTATCTATAAAATGTTTTGGGTGTACAGTTTTCATACCGGTCTCTTCATCTTTCATCTATATAGTATCCCTTCTATTAGAAGAAACATGAGAGTGAGCGGTCCAATATTCAATGACCTGTATTTTTACATCTTCAGAAATCTTGTCTTTTCGAGGAAGACTACAAATATTAACCCAATTATTTTGAATATTTTCATCTAACATATTTCTCTTCTTGATATATCTTTGAATAGTTCTTCTAGATACATTCAGTAAATCAGAAATTGCATGTACTTATTTTCTCTGTGTCAACCTCCTACTAGATAAAGTAGTCATCAATGCTCTATGTGCTACACTTAAATCAGCTCCTCGACTTGAGTTGTTAATGTCATTCAATGCATCTTGCGAATTTTCAACTATTGTTCAATTTACATTGTCTCCTGAGTTTTTCTTGTTATCAACACCTAACAACTCCAAAACAAGAGTCATTTATTTTTTCCTAAATAACCTGACAAATAATTGTGCTTTTCCAATCAGACTTTTACTTTGAAAATATTCATCCCAAATCTTTTTGCATTGTTTTTTTATTGTGCTTTGAGGTACCAATTCGTTAGATGAAAATTGACTGAAAAATGATTCCTCATTTATCTCCATCAAATTGCCCATATCAAAAGGTATATTTCCACCAATTTGTTCCTCTACTTGATTTGCATCTTCTTGAACTTCAACAGGGTCATCTTGATTACATTTTGTATAACCTTTCATATTGTCATCCCTTTTTCGATCAAATTTTTTTAATCTATTTCTTTTATTCCCCATTGCACAAATTGTTCAAATTGAGAGCTTCAATTCACCTACATACACAAAACCATATACTCTTGATAAAAAAATTAAAATTCATATTGATACTTGTTCATAAATTAATATTGAATAATGCTTTAATTAAAAACAAAAAAAATTAAAAAAAAAACTAAAATTATAAAAAATACAAACCTACTTGATAATTTTAATTCGTAGTTGTCCTTTAATGCCAAAAAATACGCTTTAAAACTATTAAAAAAATGATTTTCTTCAAAAAAACTTTATTTTAATTCACAATTTAGAAAATTATATATTTTTTATTTTAAAAAAAAAGCTTTAATATATGACATAAAGGGCCGTGGTTGCATGGCAACCATGTTTGGTCAGCCTTAGTTTCAGCCGAACCAGGCCCGGCCGAAACAGGTCTGGCCAAAAGCATCTATGTGGCATCCCATGTGGCAACAACACAAGCAAAAAATAAGATTTTATAAAAATGTGTGTTTGGAGGATTTTTGCCATATCACAATTTAGATTGTTTAAAAATCTAAAAATACCCTTTTGAAGAGCTCAGAGTCTAGATTATGGTCATATAATTTTTATGGTGTTTTATTTACATATACTATATTGTAAGTTGAAAAAACTCTAAGTAGGTATTTTAACATTCAAGAACACACTCATTCAAAAAAATAAAAAAAATAGCAAATCATATCAGAAACATTTACAACTTATATTGAATACTAGAGGAGAGAGTCCTCTTCAAGAATATGTAATTTTTTTTGTATTTGGTTTAGATTTGCTAGGGCAAATGTGGAGGGAGAAAAAAACTGTTAATTTCAAGTAACTCTGACTTTGAATAGTTATAACAAACAAAATATATACCAAAAACCAATCTTTCTTTTTTTATGCACTAGCTGTACATGTCATCTAAAACATATTCTAAAATCAGAAGAAAAAAAGATTATTTGTATATATTAAGTTGGAGGGAACTAGACCTTACATTTTCAGCATTTTTTGAGCAATTAAAAAATGCACTTCAAAAATTAAAAAACTAGGTCAATGCTTATTCAATTTTTAAAAAAAAATTATAGGTATAAACTACATCCATTTTTACACATCTCATTAGTTTACATCATTTTCAAATTCTAAACACAAATGTCACTTTTATGTCGTTAAATTTTAATAGTTTTGCATGTCTTGGTCCTCTTCCTTTGTTAAAGTGTGACACAGGTTTGTACTTTTACCCTTGCATTGTTGCTTAGTTGAAAGTTTCTCAATGGTGCATCTTTTAAACTGTTCGTCATGGAACCAAACCATCCTCTCCATCATCTCCAGTTGGCTGCGTAAATTCTAGGGGAGATCTTTTTTTGCTTGATAAGCATTAAGAATGTTCTGGCGTAAGTCGGAACAAAGTGTTCCTAAGGTGCACTAAGCCAAATTGGGCAATGATTTTTGGAGAGCCATATCTTGGACCTTCAACAGATGCAATTTGAATATTGACCTCTAGTCTTTAGTAACTTTAACTAATACAAGATTGGCCATGATGATTTTCTACACGAAATAGAGAAAACAAACTTCGTAACAAATAAATACTGTTTCGTTGGTCAATATGGGTTCTTCTAACACTTCTTAAAATTCTAGCACAAAATCACAACTTCAAATCATTAATTAATTCTAATCACCTTAGAATCACTCACAAGTTCTCTTCATAGTTCATGGAATGCATTGTGACAAATGAACTAACTCTCACTCAATTGTTCAACCATCTATTGTCTCTTAGCCCTAGAAATATTCAACTACTCCTTGAGTTTCTCAATCATATCTTCAGCCTCTGCAAGTTTCCCTCTATAAAAATCCATGTATTCCTTAAGGACCTCTCCCAAGCTGTTAGGCTTCTTCAATGGAACTAGGCTCTGATACCAATTATTAATATATAGAGGCACTGGGGGGGGGGGGTTGAATAAGTGTAAACAAGTAATGAACCAATTCAACCAATAATCGGATAATGATTTTAAATAAATTTCATGTAATTAAACATGTAAGTGTAAGAATGCAATAGAAGTAAAACAATTCAAATGTCCACAGAGCATAACATATAACCCCATAATTATAATTATATATTATTCCTATTAATTTGGTTCAACAAAATATTTTCAAGGTAGTTGCTTTGGAAAAGATTAGGTCTATTACACATGATAACACATGACAAAGATATAAGATAGAAAAGAACATGCATACAATACATGAAAAATATGTCGTATGAAAATAATATATACATACAACACATAGAAAATATATAATATGAAAATAAACATACATACATAAATACAATGCATGACAAAGATACATACATAAATACATAATATGAAAATGAACATACATACATAAATACTACACATGAACCATTATTATAATTTACAGAAATAAGAGATATCCACTACATGAGCCATTGTTATAATTGTAATGAATCATAATTCACTCATATGCTCTTAATTAAATGGTACACAATAAACTATACAAAATGTGGCCCCTCTTTATATACAAATCAACCCATGACCACTTTTATATACAATTTGATCTTCTTTCAATATACAAAATGTGGTCTCCAAATATGCATGTAGACAACTTCATAGTCATTTATATTTACAAAAAAGTGAAGTTAGATTGTTTCACAAAATTTAAATACCGAATTGTCAAAATAATTCTACCATTTTGTAGAATGATTCTTCATGATGGCCCAAAACTAATTGAGCGAACCTTCTGGATCAACTCTAACCCTTATTGTGTCATGTATTGCCTTGTGTTCAGATTCACGGAGTTTCCATAAATTCTTCTTACGAGGTCTACTAGTATACTTTATCAATTCAATATTTTTTGCAACAAGAAGGTTCGAGTAATGCAAAATATGTTTATGTGTCTCATAGTCCTAAAACAACCACTTATTAGATTTTTGGATAAGGTACCTGCATTTCACAAAAGCATAAATTAATACAAAATTCAACACATAAAGTGCAATAGAGTGATGGTAAGAGGTCTCAAAGTTGTCAAACAAGAACACATTATATTTTGATAGCGTACCTTCTAAGTCATGTCCTTGTCACAACAATGGATCCTATTGGGTACTCAATACCCTCTCCATCAATGACTGTAGTTGTCAATTTATTTTTTCCCTCAATACAACAACACAAAAAGTAATCAGTCCCTTCCTCATTATTCCCATTTGCAACAACTGCATATACATGACCTGAAATTTATAGAGGGATAAGTTAATACCCTAAACAATTAACCACCTAATAAAATGAGTTCAAGTAGGTTCAACAGATCTCAACTCAAAATGAAGAATAAATCGAGAAAATACCAGGTTCAAATAGGTAAAATATGTGATCAAAATATGTTGATGCTTCAAACTGACTAAATTATAGTGCTCTAGGAAGTTGATATGTATTAAGTGGTTGCAAAGATGTATAAGACCATTCGTCAACCCACTCTTTTGATTTGCATTCCTCCCAGAAAAAATTCATACAAGACAAGCAAAAACATTCCATTAATCTAGTATAAATACCCAGTGATGTTGCATTTGAACTTCTAAATTAGTGCATGTCACTTGATCTTATAAGTGTACAATGATCTAGATAGTTTTCAGTGTTAGACTCTCCTATCAACCAAAAAATCTATTAACCATAGACTTACCTTCATTACCTATTCCCATCATAGAGTTGCACCATCACACAATTATTTATGCATTTATTAACTCTACACCACCTTTGTACTTCAATTCCTCTCTGGCAAGAGCTCTTTTTACACATGCACCTGCATCATCATGCTTGCCTTTTCCATGCCCCACCTTGGTAAAATGCTAAATTTTTTGAATGCCACTTGTCACATGCATCCTACTCAACCAATAGAACATCCTTGCATTATTGAATTGTGAGGTGCAATTGTCTGACCATATTATGTGTTGGCTATACTCAATACCTCCTTCCCTTAAATTCTCATAGAAAACTTTGAAGCAAGCTTCCACAAAATCTGATGAATGTGTGCGATCATCACTGATATAGAAGTGATACTTTTTTTAAACCTTTCTATCTACGTTTGTGTTATCATGTGCATGCAAGAATTCTATATGTACAAAGATCGTCACTTGTATAGAATGGTAATACATTGCTTGCACTTCATTATGAGGTTTAAGTGTATAAATCTCAGCAAAAACAACAATGGAGACAATAGTACCAAGGGAAAAAGTGTCCTTACATATCTTGAGTTGCTCATCTGACCACCTTGCTCTGTGTGAATGACACATGTACTCATAAACTAGTTTCTCTTGAAAAATCTTCATAAAATCAGCTACGCATATATCATTTTTCACTAACTCACACCTCTTAAGTTATTTTCCATCTTGTTGGTAAACAAATTATTCTTTTTCCTTTAACTCTAGAATACCCAAATATTTAAGAATAATTGAATACAATAGTTGGGAAATTGTGACTAAATAACTAATTTCCCTCTGAATTTAAAGGTATGGCTCCCTTAAGTAAATAATCTTCAATCAATATTGATCCTTCCTATTCTAACAGGGGTGTGTTCTTGACCCGAGAACAGAAGAGGTAAACCAAGATAAGCCTAGACAGGAAATAGCTCAGGTAGGATAAATTCAATTCTAACTTTAGCCAATTTTAATACTTCATCAATCATATGAATTCTTAAAACTGGTAATGCAATAACCGATAATGAAAATGCAAATGCAAGACTTAGAGATTTAATGATAAAGTGACAATGAATAAATCTATCTCACATGGACATCTCCCAGACTTAGAATAACACTAGATTTCCCCCTAATTAACTGTATCAAATCATAATACAAAACTTTGGTTCAACCATAAACTATAAATCTAATTCGAAAGAAAAATTTGAGTTTAATAGATAGACAAATGCAATCCAGTGGAGTAGTTAAAGAAATGGCACTCAGACATACAAATTTGACTCAGCAAAATGCTATCTTTCACACCAAAATTTAGCCGACCCTTGTATTGATTTTGGAAATAATACATATAGGGTTCCAGAGTTGGACCATTACAAAAAAAGGGTAACCAAAATGGTTCAACTTACCTAACCAGAAATGATAAAAAAAAGTTTATTCGTTACAATACTATAAAAATTTAGCACAAGGGGGAATCTATCTAAGCTTCGGTTTACTTCCCCTTGTTTAATTTAGCCCTATAGGCAGTGATAGTTGTAATGATCGAGATGAGCTCTTCATGCCTATTGATATAGACACTAGTGTATCTGATGAGCCATATGGAATGTAATTTGGCCAGGCTCTTGATTGCATCCATATAATCCTTCATCTCTTCCATGGCTTTAAAGATGCATCCGCTCAACTGTTGAAGTTCTGGCACCTTGTCCAAATGGGTGGAAGACTGTTCTGCCAGCTTATGCACATAATCAGAAAATGATTTCTACATACTATCCAATCCAATCATTTATTTTCCCTAACCACTTGTCTATGATTCTACGTGTAGACCTTGAAGAAGTCTAAAATCTCTATTCTTCTCTTCCTTGATCTTGACATCTATTTGCTGCAAATCTATTTTAGCTTGGATGATCATCTCAATCTTAAATTCCAAGCTTTGAAGCCATTCAATCAAAGGCTCGTCTCCTTTCTATAATATCTTGGCCTTTAGTGCCTCCTTGGTCTTAATTTTAACCACCATGTGTAGCATCACTATGCATTCTTGTCATCTCACTCTCTCTGATGTGAGAGTCTATAGATTCTTGTCAATATTATTCCTCTCTATTTCCAGCCTTAGGAGAGCATTACCCAGTTGCTCAACAACTACCAGTCCCTCAGATTTGAGCCTCTCAATCCACCTCTTTCCGATTTTCCTGAAGTGTCTGTCCTCCTGCAACTTGGATATGATGGCTTGGTTCTCTGCAAAACTAGGATCAAAAGTGGTCTAGGTACTGGGAATGCTTTCTATCAAAGTGATGAGCTGTCTGATGAAGTTAGTTAGCTCAACTACTTCTACTTTAAGTTGAACTTTAGCAGTCTTGAGCTCTTCAAGCTCTTCTTCTATTACCACATTGGTGGATTTATACCAATCTATCTTGGTGTCATGCTGAGCAAGCCCCATGTCAAATGACTGCAACTGAAAATTGGAGGTAGTCATATCTTTGATTCTTCCCTCCTTTGTAGGCTTGGCCACCTCCATAGTGAAATGCCCTGTTTCATGATCTCAACTAGTGTATACATTGTCTTCACTTTCTTTATGTTACCCACTGTGACATTGGGTTGCAAGGCCCATGAGAGAGTATCTTTTCTAGAAGTCCCTTCCTCTACTCTCTTCCTTTTATGCTCCAGAGTATGTTCTATCCAGGATTCAACGCTGGTAACTTTGGAAGCAGAAACCAACTCTTCTATGAACAACTTCCTGATGACTGGAGGAGTAGCTTTAGGCCTGGAAGAAAATGGATTCATTGATGTAGGACTGGAGAAAACTAATCTAATGACTTGAGAAGCTTCTTGTTGCTTCTCAACCTTCTCATATGATTATGTGGCTGAGGTATTGGAGGTATCTTCACCCACCTCTACTACGACAGGGGATCCTCGTCTTGGAGTATCTTGGGTCAAGGTGTCAACTTGTGTATCTAAAACACTAGCTTTAACTGATTTCTCATGTCCCGCACCTTTAGTGGGCTCTTTTATAGGCTTGGCCAGGTCTATAGAAATTACTTCTTCTGTCGACCTAATGTCTGGAAGCGGGTCCTCTCCACATGTCTTCTTTAGTTGGATTTATTTCTCGGGAGGTTCATTGCCTCTGCTCGGTGCCTGGGTTGATCCTTTAGCCATAGTTGGGATCATTACTGAATAAGTTTCTGCAGTGCTTGAAGTAGTTTTTCCAGTGTTCACTGAGAAGGAGGCTTCCTTTCTGACCTCTTCCTTCTGCCTGCAGTCCATTCGACCCACCGCTCTATTATTTTGTAGATTCCACCCATCAAGGTCTGCAAGTCATTAATAGCTTGACCTAGCATGGGTTTAAAGCTTATAGGAACATGCTTAATCTTCTCCAAATATGTATTTTCATACATGTGTTGGCCACCATCATCTAATCCCTTCACAACAATGTTAACTTTGAACCTTTCAATTTTTTCAATAGTTAACCTGGCATAAAACCTTTCTCTACTCTCTAAGTACACTTTGTAGTTATTCTAGTAGTCTTCAATATCATCAACATGATGAATTGCACAACTCATTTGCAATAAATCTCAGGCATAATTTACAGGGTCATATTATGGCCTCAAGACATCATATGTCTCCAACTGAAACCTCTTTGAGAATGTCTTCAAAAAATTCTTTGCCTCGGGCCAGGATGCGCAACTGTAGGCTCGAATGGTCATCAGGAAATTATAGCCCATCTTCTTAGCATCAACACAGATCAGATTCACTTGGAGTTCCTGCCTCATCACCTTGACTAGTATGATCATATCATCGAGATATCTGGGAAACTTCAAAGGGAAGTCATCAAATCCTGCAAGATGAATACATGAGAAATCCACAAATTGAATTAAAAAGCACCTAAATTGGCTGATAAAAGCCATGGCTTCAGGAGAAAATCTCCTTTTCGGGCAACCTTGTAGCTCCCTGCACAGTCTCATAGTAAATGCATCATTAACTCTAAGATATTCAACATAACTACTATGTAATTGTAGACAGGGGAAAAATTCATAGCTTTTAACATCATCTAGGTACTCTTCTGATTTAGAAAACCCTGGCCAAATTTGAATTGAGGCCAATTATATAAAAGGACTGAAGACATGTAGAACTCATTTTGAAGCTTATCTCTACTTAGGGCACTAGATAGATTCTTGCTTACCATAAGAGCCCAATCGATGAAATGATGTTGAGAATAGATGACCTAGACTAAGAAGAAATGGTGCTCAATGAAGTTCAGTGTGTCAGTCTCACCTTGTACCTATGAAGCAACACCAAGATGTGTACAATCTCCAGCTTCAGATTCATGCCATATAATGTTTTGGGCAGCTTGCCTTTGTTCCTCCTTGGCTCTTGAAACCATGACTTCATTATTTCCTTCTTCCACACTGCCTTCTTTGTTCCATATTCGGTAACCGCCTGACTATATGTCATTTCTGAATATTCAGCCTACTCCAAAATGCGCTGGGAGTTCTGGACATAATCTTGATCAATGGATACAAGCACCGTGTTGTTGGGCAGGAGGATTTTCTTGGTATCTAGATTATATCGAGCTATGCACTCTTGAAAAAGCTCAGGACCTTGAACGACAACAGGAAAATTGACAGCTTCTCACCCCAAAATTGGCACCTAATAATCCTAATCAATTTTGGTGCGTTCCTTCAATTTTCTCATCTTCAAAGTCCTATTGTTCTAGGAAAATTCTTCTTCTTATTGACTTTAATTGACTGATTTTCAAATGCAGAAAACCCAAATTTGCATAAATATGACATTATATTTAATTACTAAATTCTCAGAGTTTATTAGCTAAAAAACCCTATGATTACTTGATTTAATTCTAAAGTCCTAAGTGCTTTTAATTAAATCAATTCCACCCCCTTTAGCTAATATACATAAAAGGAATTGAAAGGTTATTTAATTATTGGATGAATTATGCTCAAAAAGGAATTCCATAATTCCATGTGAAAGGACACTCATGTGGCAATAATCCACCCTTTTAATTAAATAATCTTTGCATTTTTGTCTCAAATGTAAATGAAGAGACCACCATTTCTTTTCAAGAAACTCTTCACCCTCTTTCCATGGTTTTCAATAAATTGGACCTGTTTTTCTTCATTGAGGAGGATTATTTTAGAGAGCATCAAATCTATAGTCAATTTGGATTTAATTCTTTCATTCTTTTGAGTTTAAAATTGCATAATTAGGCTAGTTTCAATTGGAATTAAAGATATGTTGATTTCATTTATGATTCATTTACATGTCTAACATATCAATTTGATTCTTTCAAG
>MU224829.1:462934-477048 GCA_018584345.1 Thuja plicata | reverse complement strand
GAGGCAGCAAGTCATTTCAATTGAGTTTGCAGGATAAACAATTCATGTTTGTCTTTGTAAATTGAACAATTGAGTAAAGGCTATGCTGAGTTTGTGCATGATTTAGAGGTCACATTCAAGCACACACACTACCAACCAGCTCTCCTTTAAATTCACAATGACAGGGTGTATCTGGTCTACCTTCAATCTGCTCTGAAAGTTCTGCATGTCGAAGAACTTCAAGGAAGTGTCTGTAATCTTACGCCAATTAGATGTGATGCCATTCATCCCATCGAATCCTATAAATCTAGTAGCCATGCTTCAACTGATTGTGACTTGGGAATGAATTATATCTCTCCAAAGTTCAAGAGCAATGAACACCTATTGCTAAGAATTTAAAATTTGGACAATTCGTCAAACAGATGGTAGCTCCTGTTTGGAATACTTCACTGATTTTATAACTTTTGAATTCTTACCATTTAATGGCCGACTTCCCGCACCACACAAATGAAAAGACTAAGATATTAATGAAGAAGTCTGTTATGGAGTAAAATGACTTTATTTGAATTAATTACTTTTACCCCTACAGTCCATTAAGAAACACCCTTTCACTTTAGTAACTACAACAGTAACTTTCTAGAGGTAGGAAAATCACTTTTCCACCTCCCTTTCAGCGGAGAAATGCCTTTGGAGTGTTCTCTACTCAAAATCCACTGAAGGAGAATTTTAGCTTATTGAGATGCTAAAATGATATGTGATTGGTTTATTTGCTTTCCTCATACCTTGGATTAAACAAGAGATCAATTATTCTTCAAAGATCCTCCATTTTAATGGTTTGGTGGAAAACATACCCTGTGGGTCAAAACTCAACTGTTGGAGCAATGGAGAAGCCATTTTCTGCCAGTAAGCTTGCATCTTGAATTCTTCCTCGTTAAATCATTCCTTTTGCTTGAAATAGATTTGATCTGAATGCCCAAAACTTTCTTATTCCCAAATCTCTCATTTTCAACTTTCACTGACCTCTGATACTTTAAAGTCTGTTAATTGCAGAAAACACACTCTGTAAGTGATTTTCCACCAAGGAGAAGCTCAGAACCAATTTTCTGCCAATGCTGCAAAAGGGAATGTTAAGGAAAAATACTTCAACTACATACAAAACCAATGTTAGAATCCTTTGAAATGTGGCCTTTACCAGATTTGGGAACTCAACCTACCCAACGAAACACAATCTCAGAGATAAATTCCCTCCATCTCACAAAAGAAAAGGCAATTTAGGGAAATCTGATAAAGGCCTCCTATCCTAAGAGGATAGCTAGACTTAGACTCAGGACTTACACAAAGCTATCAAGATCACTAATACACATTAAACATCCACTTTTGTCTAAAAGATATGTAGACCAAAAGTGGGGCAACAACTGGCTCTGTCTAGGGACTTGGACATTCACATGTCCAAGAAAGGAACTCAAGTATCTACTTTTTCAAAGCTCAACAAAAGGTGGCTCACAAAAAAACTACAACAAGACACAGAAAGGAAAGCAGAAAGGAAACCTAACTAAAGAAAACAAAAGAAGGAACTAAACGTAACTATTGTACAATATAGGGGTTACCTATTTTAAATTTAGGTTTGATACAGCTTCAAGTCCTAACCATTTTATGTTAGGGGTAGTGCCTCACCATCTGGATAGGTCAATTTAAAAGAATTCCTCTTGAATGCTTGATAAATATTGAAAGGTCCTTTCCACATAGTTTTAAATTTTCCATGCATGCCTTTGGGCGCCCTGCGCTTGTCCCATAACAACACCATATCTCCTCCCATAAATTTATGAGGTCTACTCTTTTTATCAAAAAAGTTCTTCACACGCATTTGATGTCATGTGATATGATCTACCATTTTCCCCTTTCCTCTTCAAGTTTTTTCAAGTAAAGAATCCTCTTTTCTAAACCATCTTCATATATACCATCTTCTACTATTGTTCTTAGTTTACAAGTTGCCAGTTCCAATGGCAATGGAAGACTAGATTCGATCCTATAGACAAGTTCAAAAGGAGATACTCCAATGGCTCTTTTAGGAGTCACTCTGTCTTCCCAGAGGGCTTCGTATATTTTCTTGTGCCAAGTTCTCTGGTTGTTTGCTACATGATTTTTCATGATGCTCACCAGAATTTTGTTACTGGACTCAACTTGAGCATTTCCTTGAGGGAAATAGTTAGATGAGCGACTAATCATAATGCCATATTCAAAAAAAAATTCAGTGATTTTTTGAGAAGAAAAGTATGCGGAATTATCCATAACTAACTTAATAGGTACACCAAACCTTACCATGATGTTCTCTTTGATGAATTCACACACTACCTCCAAAGTAGTTTTCTTGGTTGCTTTCACCTCCACCCATTTTGTGAAGTAGTTAGTCGCAGTGATTATGTAGGTATGGCCTATGCTAGACGTGGGATTTATAGGACCAATAAAATCAAGACCCCACTATTGAAAAGGACCTTCGATTATCACCGGTCTAAGGGGTAGTGCTGCTAACTATGGTTTTCCAGTAATCATTTTACATTTATCACATCTCGCTACCCAGTGATATGCATCTCTAAACATTCCCAGCCAGTAGTAGCACTGTCTCAATATCTTGAGTGCAGTAACTGATGAGGAGAAATTTCCACCACAAGATTCATCGTGAAACACTCTTAACAACTTCTCTTGATGTTGTTTGTCAATGCACCGGAGGAAAGTTCCATCTATAGATCTCTTATACAATCTATCTTCCCAAATTATATATTTAGAAGCTTTCATTTTTAGATCTCTTCTTTGCTTCAAAGTCAATCCTTCAGGACATTCACTGTATGTCAAGAAATACACAATATTTTCAAACCAAGGATCTTGTGTACTTACTGCTAGGACCAATTGTGTATTTTCAGGGTCTTCTTCCACTTGGTTTTCTGCCATCTCTTTGCACAGTGCATTTCCTCTCACCAGCTTAGTGGGCTTGATTTCAATGTTGTATTCCTGAGTCTTAACCACCCATGCTCCTCTGTTATTACATCCCATGTCTTGCTGTGTCAATATGCTTTTTACTACAATGTCAGACACATATACAAGAGAGTGAGAGTGTAAAATGTAGAATCTAAAATTATTTAAAGCCTTTACTACTAAGAAGCATGTTTTTCATTCTGAGAGTATCTCAGCTCATGATTTTTCAGAGGTGTGCTCATAAAAGTGATAGGAGCTTGAACTCCTTCCTCATTCTCCTGCATGAGGATGGCTGATAGAGTGTGATCAGAAGAATAACAATAAATTATGAAATCGTTCTTGTAATCTGGATGACATAACACTGGGGCATTGGCTATGGTGTTCTTGATGCTTTTGAAAGCTTGTTTACCAGAGTCATTCCACTTGAAATTTACATTCCCTTTCATCATATCCAATATGCATTTGGTAATCTTAGAAAAATCTAGAACGAGCCTCCTGAGAAAGTTTACCTGACCGAAAAATGATTTCACTCTAGTTTTGTTCATAGGTAAGCTCAATTACTGGATTTCTCTCACCCTTTCTAGATCAATTCTTATTCCTTCCTGGGAAACAATGTGGCCCAACAACTTCCCTTTAGTCACACAGAAAACTAAATTTTTGGGATTCAGTGAAATCCCATCCTCTCTACACCTTTGCAATACTCTCCTCAAATCATTTATATGATCTACTCTTTTTCTGGAAAACATAGTAAGATCATCCAGATACATACCAATTATTTTGTTCTTCATAACATTGAAAGAAAGATTCATACCTCTCTGAAAGGTAGCTCCAGCATTCATCAACCCAAATAGCATTCTGTGGTATGAAAAAGTGCCCCATGGAGTCATGAATGCCATTTTATGCTGGTTTTCTTTCTCTACTTCTATATGATTGTACCCTGAGAAACCATCTAACATAGACATCATCTCAGCTCTAGCTACAGTCTACAATAGATGATCCATGTTGGGAAGAGTGTAGTTGTCTTTCAAAGAGGACTGATTGAGACTTATGAAGTGTACACAGATCATTATTTATCCATTCTTCTTCCTCATAGGTACTATATTTTCCACCCAGGTAGAGTGATGGATAGGGTAGATAATCCTTTCTTTAAGCATTTTATCCACTTCCCTAAATATTTCATTAGCAACTTTGGGATTGTAATTCCTTTATTTCTACTTGAACGAGGCAGCCTCAGGTTTTAAGGGAATCTGGTGTTTGAATTTACCTTTCATAAAGCTTTTCCGATCTTCATAACTCTAGGCAAAAACATCTTGGTATTCCAGGAATAGTTTCCTGGCCTCTTCCCTTTCTTCTTCAGTCCAACATTTCCCAATATTGATCATCTTGGGGTCTTTTTCACTTCCAATATTAATTCTTTCATACTCGCCAGTGGTAGGACCTCTTTCAATTCTCTTCTTCTTGACAAAAGTATCTTGTTTGTTGAAGATTTTTTCAAGTGTAACTAAGTGGGGAGGAATGATATTGCCTCGCAACTAGATGATCTCTGACTTGAATTTCTTTTGCTTGTTATGACAATTTTCCTTATGATCACCAGGAGAATCTTTATGGAAGTTGCCACTACTCTGCAAAAAGAGGAGGAGGTTCTTGTCATCTTCAAACACTTTCTGATCTTCTACATTATCAGGCACAGATGGTCAATACACAACCTCCACTTGGTACCTCTTATCCTTGAACTCTAGGTGAGGGAGGAGTAATGACGCTGACACTGCTAGAGAGTCCACCTTGGAATTCAATTCTCTTGGTACAGATTCAATAAAGAATGCATCCAATGCTTCTATTTCATGACATACTCTGCTCCTGTAGTTTTTTAATCTATGATTTTGTACAGAGTATTGATTCTTGACTTAGCGCATGATTAACTCCTCATCACCTCAAACTCTCAAGATTTTCACACCTTTCTCTTTTGCAGCAATAATCCCTATCAGCAAGGCTTCATACTCAGCACTATTTTTAGTGTTCCCAAACTCCAATTTATAAGCCATGGGCTCACACATTCCATCCGGTGATATCAAAACCATGCCTGTGCCAGATCTTGATGATGCACAACTACCATCAAATTTAAGAGTCCAGATCTATGGTGGCATTTCTTTGGCAGAAGACTGCTTTTCTTCTTCTCTAGGTTCAATTTCCTTGTTTTCCTCATCACAATCATATGTAAATAGCATATAGTTACCAAATTCTAATTCTTGATACAAAATTTGGGCTTTAGGGTCATCTGAATTTAACACCATGAACTTAGCTTTCTCTTCGGGAAATAGCTTTATCTTTTTGTTACCCACTGGGATTAAAGCTTGAGAAAAATCTAGCTTTATTTCCCCTCCCAGGTCTCTGCAAAAACTCCTTCTTAGCAACAAATTGTAACTAGAAGGTATATCAGCAACAAGTATTGTTATCAAAAGTTTCTTCTTAGGATGTGCTACTAGAGCCACTTGGGCATCTTTGATTTTCCCAACCAGGGGTACTTATTTGGAATCAATAGAGTAACACATACCATGGGCTTTAGTGAGGGTAAGTACCAAGGCTTTAGCTACAGTCAATGGCATTACATTGTCTAAGGCTCTAGAGTCTATTATGCAATTGCTTAACTTGCAACCATTAATATACAATGACACATAGAATGGGTCAGGCTTTTGGCCTCAAAAAGTATCCAACACGGATTGATCACCTTTCTCAATCTATGAAACATCTTCTTCTCGCACTGCTAAGATATTAACCGAAGTAGAAATGTGTTCATCTGTAGATACTTTCCCATCTCCAGAGAATTTGGGGAAATTCTTTCTTGAACCTGAAGGGAGGGGATTATATGCTTCCAATTGCAATGGTCAAACTGTAGTGACCCAATGAAGTGCCATAACTACTGGAGGTAGATAGGGTGTTAGATTGACAACAGGAGGAGAAACTACTCTGTGCAAAGTTAACACTTGACAAGTGGTGGACAAAAGGTTTGATTGTTTGGGAGGTGAAGGAGGTTTTATTTTTCTCTTAGTATTTCTATTCTTTTGATGGGGTACTTCAAGTAGAGAAAAATCAAGGTTTTCAAGTCTCTCAAAAATAGGGTCTGTACCACCTTCTTTCTTTACACTCCTAAGAAACCTCTTCGGCTCTAGGGCTCCAACTAGTCTTCTGGTCTGGCTTCATGCTCTACTTGGCAACATGCCCTTCTTAGATTTCTCCTTTGGATGGCTTCTTCAAGTGCTTCTATCCTAGCTTCTTCATGCTCTAGCACTTGACTGGCATTTCTATAGTGCTCAGTGTTTCTTCTGTATTTCCAGACAAAAGTATCCAGTGAGGAAATGAGATCCTCTTGATCGTCTTGGAAACCAAGATTCGGTTGGAGCACAGGAATTATATTTTCATGGGGAAGCACCATCTTTCCTCATGGTATTCTTCTAGTGTAGCGAATGTTTGTCTCCCCAGTAGAGGCCAAAAATCTATTGGTAAACAAATTGTTCTTTTTGCTTTAACTCTAGAATACCCAAATATTTAAGAACAATTGAATACAATAGTTGGGAAATTGTGACTAAATAACTAATTTCCCTCTGAATTTAAAGGTACAACTCCCTTAAGTAAATAATCTTCAATCAATATTGATCCTTCCTATTCTAATAGGGGTGTGTTCTTGACCCGAGAATAGAAGAGGTAAACCAAGCTAAGCCTAGACAGGAAATAGCTCAGGCAAGATAAATTCATTTCTAACTTTAGCCAATTTCAAGACTTCATCAATCATATGACTTCTTAAAACTAGTAATACAATAACTGATAATGCAAATGCAAATGCAAAACTTAGAGATTTAATGATAAAGTGAAAATGAATCAATCTATCTCACAGGGACATCTCCTAGAGTTAAAATAACACCAGATTTCCTGCTAATTAACTGTATCAAATCATAATACAGAACTTTGGTTCAACCATAAACTGTAAATCTAATTCCAAAGAAACATTCAAATTTAGTAGATAGATAAATGCAATGTAGTGGAGTAGTTAAAGAAATGACATTCAGACATACAAATTTTACTCAGAAAATGCTATCTTTCACACCAAAATTTAGCCGACCCTTGTATTGATTTTGGAAATAATACATATAGGGTTCCAGAGTTGGACCGTTACAAAAAAAGGGTTACCAAAATGGTTCAACTTCCCTAACTAGAAGTGATAAAAAAAAATTTATCCATTATAATACTATCAAAATTTAGCACAAGGGGGAATCTATCTAAGCTTTGATTTACTCCCTCTTGTCTAATTTAGCCCTATAGGCAGTGACTGCTGTAATGATTGGGATGAGCTCTTCATGCCTATTGATATGGACAAATGTGTATCTGATGAGCCATATGGAATGTTCTTTGTCTAGGTTCTTGATTGCATCCATCCAATCCTTTAGCTCTTCCATGGCTTTAAAGATGCATCCGCTAAACTATTGAAGTTATGGCACCTTGTCCAAATGGGTGGAAGACTATTCTGCCATCTTATGCACATAATCAGAAAGTGATTTCTGCATACTAGCCAATCTGATCATTTCTTTTCTCTGACCGCTTGTCTGTGATTCCATGTGCAGACCTTGAAGGAGTCTAAAATCTCTGGTCTGCTCTTCCTTGATCTTGATATCTATTTTTTGCAACCCTATTTCAGCTTGGATGATCATCTCAATCTTAAATTCCAAGCTTTGAAGCCATTCGATCAAAGGATCATCTCTTTTCTATAATATCTTGGCCTTTAGTGCCTCCTTGGTCTTCATTTTAACCACCACGTGCAACATCACTATGCATTCTTGACATCTCACTCTCTCTGATGCGGGAGTCTGTAGATTATTTTTGATATTATTCCTCTCTATTTCTAGCCTTAGGAGAGCATTACCCAGTTGCTCAACAACTACCAGTCCCTAAGATTTGAGCCTCTCAATCCACCTCTAGCCGATGTTCCCGAAGTGTTTGTCCTCCTGAAACTTGGCTATGATGGCTTGGTTCTCTGCAACACTGGGATCAAAAGTGGTCTGGGTACTGGGAACATTTTCTATTAGAGTGATGAGCTGTCTGATGAAGTTAGTTAGCTCAACTACTTCTACTTTAAGTTGAACTTTAGCAGTCTTGAGCTCTTCAAGCTCTTCTTCTATTACCACATTGGTGGATTTCCACCAATCTACCTTGGTGTCATGCCAAACAAGCCCCATGTCAAACAATTGCAACTGAAAATCAGAGGCATTCATATCTTCAATTCTACCCTCCTTTGTAGGCTTGGCCACCTCCATAGTGAAATGCCCCATTTCAGGATCTCGACCCAGTGTAGACATTGTCTTCACTTTCTTTACTTTACCCACTATGATGTTGGGTTTCATGGCCTGTGAGAGAGTATCTTTTCTGGAAGTCCCTTCCTCTGCTCTCTTCGTTTTACACTCCAGAGTATGTTCTATCCATGATTCAACGCTGGTAACTTTGGAAGCAGAAACCAACTCTTCTATGAACAGCTTCCTGATGACCGGAGGAGTAGATTTAGGCCTGGAAGAAAATTGGATTCACTGATGTAGGAGAGGAGGAAACTAATCTAATGACTTGACCAACTTCTTGTTTCTTCTCAACCCTCTCATCTAATTCTTTGGTAGAGGAGGTATCTTCACCCAGCTCTACTACAACAGGGGATGCTTGTCTTGGAGTATCTTGGGTCAAAGTGTCAACTTGTGTATCTACAACACTAGCTTTAACTGATTTCTCAGGTCCTGCACCTTTAGTGGTCTCTTCTATAGGCTTGGCCAGGTCTGTAGAAACTGCTTCTTCTCTCGACCTGATGTCTGGAAGTAGGCCGTCTCCACATGTCTTCTTTGGTTGGATTTATTTCTTGGGAGGTTCATCGCCTCCACCCACTGGCTGGGTTGATCCTTTAGCCATAGTTGGGAATGTTAATAAAGATGTTTCTATAGTGCTTGAAGTTTCTTTTGTCTGGGTTCACTGAGAAGGAGGCTTCCTTTCTGACCTCTTCCTTCTGCCTGTAGTCCATTTGATCCACTGCTATGTTATTTTTTAGGTTGCACCCATCAAGGTCTGCAAGTCATTAATATATTGACCTAGCATGGGTTTAGAGCTTATAGGAAGGGGCTTAATCTTCTCCAAATATGTATTTTCATACATGTGCTGGCCATCATCTTTTAATCCCTCCACAACAATGTTAACTTTGAACCTTTTGATTTGTTCAATATTTAACCTAGCATAAAACCTTTCTATACTCTCTAAGTCATCTTTGCAGTTAGCCTAGTAGTCTTCAATATCATCAAAATGATGAATTGCATGACTCATTTGGAATAAATCTTGGGCATAATTTACAGGATCATACTGCGGCATCAAGACATAATATGTCTCCAACGGAAACCTCTTTGAGAATGTCTTCAAAACATTCTTTGCCTCAGGCTGGGATGCGCAACTGTAGGCTCCAATGGTCATCGGGAAATTATAGTCCTTCTTCTTAGCATCGACACAGATTAGACTCACTTGGAGTTCCTGCCTCATCACCTCGACCAGCACGATCATATCATTGGGATATCTAGGCAACTTCAAAGGGAAGTCATCAAATCCTACAAGATGAATATATGAGAAATCTGCAAATTGAATGAAAAAGAACCCAAATTGGCTGATAAAAGCCATGGCTTCAGGAGAAAATCTCCTTTCCAGACAGCCATGTAGCTCCCTGCATAGTCTCATTGTAAATGCATCATTAACTCTGAGATATTCAACACAACTATTATGCAATTGTAGACAGGTGAGAAATTCATAGCTTTTAAAATCATCTAGGAACTCTTCTAAACTAGGAAGCCTTGGCCAAATTTGAATTGAGGCCAATATATATAAAAGGACTGAAGACATGTAGAACTCATTCTGAATCTTAGCTCTACTTAGGGCACTGGAGAGATTCTCGCTTACCATAAGAGCCCAATCAATGGAATGATGTTGAGAACAGATCACCTGGACTAAGAAGAAAAGGTGCTCAACGAAGTTCAGTGTGTCACTCACACCTCGTATCCTATGAAACAACACCAAGATGTCTATAATCTCTGGCTTGAGATTCATGCCGTATAATGTTTTGGGTAGCTTGCCTTTGGCACTCCTCGGCTCTTGAAACCATGTCAAGAAATACATAATATTTTTAAACCAGGGATCTTGCATACTTACTGCTAGGACCAATTGTGTATTTTCAAGGTCTTTTTCCACTCGATTTTCCGCCATCACTTTGTACAATGCATTTCCTCTCACCAGCTTAGTGGGCTTGATTTCTATGTCGTATTCCTAATCGTATCAGTTTTTAAACAAAATTAGTATTTTTAAAACTAGATTTACAGTACTACAATTTTATTTTTTACACATCTTCTTATTTTGAGTGCATGAACCTCAAATGTCTGTTCCAAGTTCAGGTTTACCCGATTTTAGAAAAAATGTGTCCACTTATACCCCCCTTTTTGGTTCACAACTTGGTGCACATACCCCTAGGGCAACTTATTTTCTTGTCTTTGATACAACGTCACTTGTGATGCCATGTCAAAGAGGGAAAAAATGTAGACATCCAAAAATATTAATATTAATATTAATATTAAATTCCCTTTTATTCATCTAGCTATTTAATTAAATTAATTAAATAGTTTTATTTGTGGTATTTACATACAAAATAAATACTATCCCAATGTATTTCATTTAAATACATTTCCCCTCATAAATCCTCTTTTAATAAATCTATATTTATTATTAATCCTCCACTAGCCTAAAATTCCTCTAAACTTGGATTAAATTAAAATAATCCTCTCCTCACCTTTTTCTAAAATCACCTCTTGTTAATATTCCTCTAATCCCGATTTTAAAGGTAATTTACCTCTAATCATGTGCACAATCTCCTTTGACTTTTCCAACCTAACCCTCAATCCTAGCCACTCATCTCTCTTCCACCTCTTAATCTCAACTGTCCATTCCGTTCATAAATCTATAAATAGAGGCCTTCTCCTCTTGCATTATCATATCTCTCACATTTGTTATTGCATTGTTATTATTCTCATTTTTCTTTAGAATTACACAGTATTTTCATGCTCATAGTTATTTTCTTGCTTAAATAATCTAGAGATCACATGCTAGGAAGTTGGTAAAAGAATCATAGCTTCAATATTACTTTGCATTGCATTCATGGTAGCTTAATCTTCACATCCTGAGAAGCTTTGAGACTAGTTGTTCCATACTATCTCTTGAATTCTTCTTCCATCCATCAATCTTGCATGTCTCTTATCATTTTCACTTGGGGATTTTGAATATTGTGTTTGAGAGAGCACATTCATACCTCCATAAGAGAGCAAATCAAAAAATCCTCTTGCGTGCACTTGTTTCAAGCTCTATCCAATGATATGAGGACCATTTTGTTGTTTTCATGCTTGGTTCATGTTATTGAATCTTTTACATGCTAACCCTCTAATGGTTTGGTATTTTAGTTAATTATTGCATGCTAAATATTTCCTTGTATACCGTCATATACAAATTGGGGTTTAGACAAGGAACCCAAACACAATGTAACAAAAAATAGAGAAAAGAATGATTATGATACTCTAACTAGGGTTTGATAGATAATAAGTAAAATACCCATTAACACATGAGTTACATAAATGAGGAAAGCCTTGACTCTGATTTGAAAATGAAAGCCCAACATAGATTCTAGTTAAATGCATTAAGAGTAACACAAACTTGTTAAATAATCATGCCATTGACCCAAACACAACCTGAATAATGGTTAACTGCTAAAAACAAGATGGTTAACCATGAATACAAACTAGACTCAGAGAATTCTTTCTCAAAAACAATAACTTTTTAAGCCTTTTAACTAACTTGAAAGAACAACTCATTGACTTAAACATGACAAAACGTAAACAATTTTTTTTTTAAACAAAGACAATAACAAAGTTTAACAAAAATTAATATAAAAATGATTAAGGAAAAAAAAAAAGATGGAGACCACCTATGAACACCCGTGATTCTTTGCAAGAAATCTTCCAAAATGATCTTCCAAACAATCGTCAACTTCCTCGAGACCTTCTGCAATTGTTCAAGATCTCAAGCTATCTTACCATGCCATGCCCTATCTTCTTCGAGCTAGGGTTTCAAATTAAATACAAAGAATTCTCATTACACTTTTCCCAAAATACTGATAATAAGCATGCCATTAAATATTTCAACCTTCACTTTGTTAAATTCCGATAATAAGAAAGCTTATTTCATTTAACACTTTTTTCAAATGTGAAATGCGGACACCATTATTTTATGTGGTATGCATATCAATGTTTTAAATACAATAAGATGTGCCTTTAAAAAATTTTAAAAAAACTTTCGTTAAATGTCTTTTGTGATTTTTTCAATGCATCAATGTATATGCCATGTCAAACTATCACATAAGGCACATGTATAACCTCAAGAAAATATGCATGCATTACATTTGTGCCAATATAAATGTATCAACTTGTATGTTGATACAATATGTAATGCTGCCATTGTATATATAAAATTGATTGTGAAATTACTATATAGCACTGAAAGGATGCTCATCAAGTGATAATCTCATGTAATAGGTCTAACTTACTAAGTGATTTTCATGTATGTATACAAGCATCAACTATGTCAAAGAAATCAATATATCAAGCATCAACCATTAAAATCTTTTCCAATGCTCTCGAACTTAACCCAGAGAATTACAATTGTGCATTGTGCCCTCAGTCATTTTTTCACATATTAAGGTGTATGTCAATTATGAAATCCTAAGATGGTTGGTTATGTGAATAACGACTATTTGTCCTTTCTTTTTATTAATTTCTCTCGTGCCAATTGCAGGGTATTGAGTATTGATATGTAAATAAACTATTTATAATTAACTACAATTATGCAATTATGGTAGAGGGAATGGTTGATTTAATTAATACACTAAAAGTGTTTATCATTTGATATGGACGAACTCTGAAAATCAAAAGTTGAAAGATGCAAAGACCATTGCACCAATTTAGACCGTCCCATTTTTCAATTTACTTCGTGAATAATTCGGAATATTAAATTCTTGGCCGTGTCCTCTCACAGGCAATTGTTAAGCATATTATGTTTATGTCAAATTTTCACTCTTTTCCCTAAAGATAACGGCAAAGTTTACAATCGCCATCGTATTTATTTATTGGCTAGTATTTATTTCCTATTGGCAAATTTTTTATGACTTAAAATAAATGTTTGCCCATACTTTGGCTCCCTCTAATTGCGTCGTACTCATAAGCATCATGAAAAATGGTAACATAAGGTATTATCATTGTTAGCATTTTTTGATGAATAGTGCCTTTTCTATTAAAAAATATTAAAGTTACATATCCACAAAAAAGGGGCCGGGGGATATAAAAATCACCCCGCAGAGTTCACACGGCAAAAGCCAGATACGAAGACTATTCATCAAAAAAAACAAAAGGCCATTAGGTAGCAAGAGCAGTAGCAGAAAGTGGAGGATCTTTATCATCAGATCCCCACGCCTTAGTGGGATTGACAGGAGGGTCGGGAAGCGACCAACCATCATCATCTTCTTTTTCTTTTTCTTTTTCTTCCGCCCTGGGCGGGGAGATAGCAAGAGCCAGGCGGGGAAATTTGGAAGAGGTGGCAGGAGGCCAATCCCAACCCCGGCGAGCACCAGGAGCATCAGGAGGAGCAGACTGCGTCGGAGCCAGTGCCCACCCAGAAGGCCGAGGAGGTGGAGAAGCCGAGCGGCACCGCCATCCATCCCCACCACCTCTCGGAGAGTGGTGCCGAGGAGCCTGGGACTGAGGAGTGTGCGAGTGGCACTCTGAAGAACTGCGCCTGCGGCGGCGGCCTCTAGGAGGCGTACCCTCAGTAGATAGGGCATCCAAAGGCACCCGAGAAACCGTACAGGGAGCATTGCCCCAATGGTTGAGCAGCTCCTACAGGTGGGCTACTTCAAGAGCCACTTTATTCGCTTACACCTGAGTCTGCATCATAACATTATTACATATACAAGCTTTGTTAAACAAAGCAACATTCGTATCAATAGAGCTGTGAGAGAAAATAACAGCATTTCTATCTTTCCAAATATTAAACAAAATCTCCATCCTGAA
>MU224829.1:412489-424340 GCA_018584345.1 Thuja plicata | reverse complement strand
CATTGGACTCAATTTGTCCTAATCCTTTTGATAAGAGTGTTGACATGAAAGAATTTCCTAGAAAGGTTGAAATTCCTCAATATGACAAATATGATGGGAGTGGAGATCCACATGATCATGTGCGACATTTTTATACCACTAGCTTTGAGTTTCATCAATATGATTCATACCTCATGAGGTTATTCCCACAAAGTCTTAGGGGGCAAGAAATGGAATGGTTTAATAAGATAACTCCTCCTATTAAGACTTTCAAAGAGCTTGTTCAAAGATTTGTTCAACACTTTGCATACAATATTTCATGATCTATCACTTTGTTGTACTTATGTAGCTTAAAGCAGAATCAAGGAGAGTCCTTTGTTACCTTCTTGCAAAGGTGGAGACGAAAATGCTCTTGCTATTCTAGAACTATTCCTGACAATGAAAATATTGATATTCTTGTCAGCAATTTGGTTCCTGAAATGCGGTATGAGGTTAAGAAAATGGGTTTTGATTCATTTGACACCATGGTTGAGACTGAATGTTGGATTGAGGATGTTTTGAAAGAACAAGGAATTTTGACAACATGGAAATAACAACAATGGTCAAAACAACAATAATTCTAACAAGGATAAAGGGAAGAACCAATATTGGAATAAGAACAAACAAGTGGTTAATGATGGATTTGTGGATTCCTCCCAACATAAAGATCAACATGTGTTACAATTATCTAGTATTTTTCAAGCTACCAAGCTCAATGCACCCACTCAACAAGAAAGTAAGCCAAGTTACCAAGGTAAGCCTAAGAGTGAAAGACGTCAATTTACAAAACTTGGTGAGACATATGGGGAGCTTTTACAAAAACTCATTGATAGGAATCTAGCACATCCTCTAGATGCATCACATTTCCATATACCTAAAGAAAAATCATGTTGGTGGAAAAAGGATTAATTTTTCATTTTTCATAATGGTATTGGATATAATGTTGAAAATTGCGGGAGACTCAGGCATCTCATGTTAGAATAGTTCCAAAGGATAACTGAGAGTGGGGGGGGGGTGAATTATTTATCCATAACTTTAATTGTTTTTCTTTTTTAACTTCAGAATACAAAAAAGTAAATGCTTAACTAGATAACATAGTACACAACACACAATTTGATTACGGGGAAACCAAATGGTAAAAACTTTGGTGGGAATTAGCACCCACAATGAACTATACTTGTTTATAGTAATCTGTGTTAGAAGATATTTCAACCCTATTAGGAGTTGTACTTTATAATGCAATAAGTATAGTGACTTGGTTAAGGGTCGGACCCTATTAGGAGTCTTTTACAAATAACCCTATTAGGGGTGGTGGACTCATTGTCCAAAAGCTTATTGCTTAATGGTGAAGGCTACAACCATTTGTATAAAAAATATGCACTATATCTGATGATGAACTGTAGAGTAGACCTTCTATCTTGATCAGTTCCAATGTATTACAATCTTTCACTTCTTCTTCACATAGACTCTTGATGAATGAACCACATCTGATATTCTGTTATGTACATCTTCTATCACTTTTTGTATCATTCACACTTAGTGTATCATAATTGATTTTCTATATGTATCTTTCTCAAAGTATGAGATCATGGGACCTATAAGATAACTCTTCATAACATCCTTGTCGGCTCTACTAAGCATGCAAGCATAATTACAACCGCGTAAGTATAAACTGAATAGACATGATGCTTCACTAAGTCGGCTTCACCAAATCGACTCAAACAACACAATCTTGATGTTATATGATAGGCACATTTAACCAAAGATATTTAACTCATAACTAACCATGAATATATTCATGCATATCCTGAAGATAGGCACAACTCAAGAAACATGTCAAATACATCAGCTCTGTACAGATACACTTCCAGAACTGTAACTACCAATAACAAAATTACACAACTTGACTGAAACATCATATTTGGATCTGTGTGTATGAACATAACATAATAAAAATGTCAACAAAATCTATCTAACCATGCAAGTCTTCATGTCAGCATTCTGATAAGTACATATAGAATTACTACTGTGTATTATATGTTGTCATCAATGACAAACATACAATCAATCAACTAAACAGAATCAAATCTCCAACATCTCATTCAAGATCTCATTAAGAATGGAAAACTTAAAGTAGATGGATTAAAAACCAATGCCGATCACAAGGCATTCAAGGAACCTTTGACCAAATATGAAAAGGGGGAGACCTCTAAAGTTAAGAATGGAAAAGCTAAGATCAACTATACTTATATAGATGCAGAGAATACCATCAAAATGCTTGAATTTGTGGAAGAAAATGTTAACATGATGAGTGGAAGAGATCCTTATGGTTATGATCTATATGAGGACTCTCCTATTTTTATAGAGAACCTGTTGTGGTACTAAGGGGTCCCAACTCTAGAAGGTCATCTCAAGCCCTTAATGCTGTTACCCAAAGTCAAGGTCTCGTTGTCATTAGAGGACCAAATTCAAGTCAATCTAGTAAACCTAAGCAAGTGGCATCCAAGCCTGTTACCTTGAAGCCAACTGTTAATCATAAATTGAACTACAATCTTGTCAATCAGTTACAGAGAACACCAACTCAGATTTCAATCTTTGAGCTCTTAGAGTTGTTTCCAAGACATAAAAAAATCCTTTAGGATGCTTTGCATACAACAGATGTCCCCAACAACTTAGATATTGATCAATTCTAGAATATGGTTAGTCACATTGCTACCCATCATTACCTTACATTTTTAGAAGATGATGATAAAGCTTTGAGCCATCCTCACAATCTTGCCCTTCATATTGAGGTCATGATCCATAGAACCTGTGTTAGGCGCATGTTGATAGATGGGGGTGCTGGGCTTAATATTTGTTCTTTTAGTCTTTTGAAAGAATTGGGTTATTCTGAAGAAGTTATTGATACCCAAAAAAGAATTACTATCAAAGCCTATGATGAGGTAGAAAGAAGTTCCAAGGGGTTGGCCATCCTTCCTATTAGGATTGGCCCTGTTCAAAAGGATATTTTGTTTCAAATAGTTGATGCTGGACCCCTTGCATATAATATCTTACTTGGTAGACCATGGATTCATGACATGCAAGGAGTGTCGTCTACCTACCATCAATGTGTTAAGTTCCCCTACAATGGCATAGAGATTTGTATACCTGGGGATAACACTTTATCTGTTAATTCAATTTTAGCAGGGGCTCATGTTCCCCTCAATAGAGAAGCATAAGATTTTGATGCTACTTTAGCACAATGTAAAAACAAACTTAAGACAATAGACCTTGGCATGGGGGGTATCAACTCAATTCCCTCACAACATTGCCAGTTTCACCTCGGTCTTATGGTAAACCTTCAAAAGAGATGAAGCCTTCCTCTTCATCTATGAAATTATTTGTCAAATTTTTAGAATCATCAGTGCCTATTCAAAATTAGAAAGAGGAAACATTTGTTAGAGACTGGATCTATAGAGAAGAAAAATATAAGCACAATGAGAATTTCTCTCCCTCTCCTAAGACTTATGGAAGGGGATATAATTTTTTCAAGAATATGGGCTATCTTGGGTATGGCCCTCTTAATCACAATTTGGATGCTCGGTCTGAACCTCTTGATCATGCTAAATTTGGATGCAAGTCTAAGAAACTAGTTGGCCTAGGATTTGAAAATTACAACAAGCGTACCAATCCTCTCTTTGAAAAATTGGATAGTGATGATGAACCTGAGTATGTACCTAATTTGAAAAATCAACAGGATATGTGTGAAGATTGGGTCCCTTCCACTATTCTCCTTTGGGGAGATTTAGATATTTCAGTCATCCATGCATCAGTTGCAACTTTAGAACACGAATCAAATATAGAGGATCCTTTGAGAGAATGTCAAATAAATAATCTTGTTCGTTTAAAGGAAAGAGCTACTCTTGATGAAGCTAGACCTTCAACATCTCGATGTCCCAAGCCTTCATGGTATAAATATCCTAGTCACAGTTCAGATACTAGTTTTAATGAGTATGAATGTGACTCTTTTTCGGAGCCCTCAATAGTTGATAGAGATGCTGATGTTGTACACATTTATAGTTCTCAACCTGAGGTAACCAACGAGTCACTTGTAGGATTAGAGGTTTTGAACCTAGATTTTGCCTTAGTGGATGATTCTTTGCTTGTTAGGATGAATCTTGATTTGGGTAGCTTAGAGGGATACTTGACAGACTCTGACTCTTCAGTCACCAATGATAATATCATTCACATTTATAGCCTTGAACCAGTCATTGACTTGCCTCTTGTTCATCCTGACCTTATTGATTGGTCCCAACGCTATCAAGAACCTGAACTTTTAACATTCCAAAATCATTATGAGATAGCTTGATATCTAAATGCCATTGAACCCATAGTCTCTTCCACCAGCGAACTGGCTACGAGTATGACAGAGCCAGACATCAAGTACCTTAGTCACAAGATAAAGAGAAAAGAAAATAAAAAGAATAGGTGTTCTGATGGTGAAAACCACTGTGTGGTGGTGTCAGAACCCAAAAAAGTAAAAAGAAATGACGTATCCAAGGGTGAAAACCTCTCTGAGGTGCCTAAGGATGAGATACTTGATCGTCTTCCTAGCTATTTTAAAGATCAATATTCAGTTCTTTTTGAGCCAACACAAGCAGTTACTTTGGGTACAAATGAGGCTCCACAAATAGTACACTTGGCTGAGTCCTTGTCACCAACAGAAAAAGAAGCTTATACTAAGTTCTTACAACGAAAGAAGATCAATTTGCATGGACTTATTTAGATATGCCAGGATTGGACATTAATCTTATTATGCATCACTTATCTATAGCTCCAACGTCAAACCAGTTAAACAGAAATTAAGGAAAATGCATCCTCACATAGCTCTTCTAGTCAAAGATGAATTAGAAAAACTCCTTGGTGCAAAATTCATAAGAGCTATTGCTTATGCTGAATGGATATCAAACATTGTACTAGTTTCCAAACATGACAAATCCATTCGAGTTTGCACAGCTTTTAGAGCTCTCAATAGAGCATGCCCAAAGGATGACTTTCCACTCCCCAATATAGACATGATAGTGGATATGACTGCGGGTTATGAGATTTATTCTTTGATGGATGGTTTTTCTGGATACAATCAAATTAAGATAGCTCTTGAAGATCAAGAAAAGACTGCATTCACTTGTGCATGGGGAGCCTATTGTTAGAACATTATGCCTTTTGGATTAAAAATGCAGGAGCTACCTATCAAAGAGCTATGACAACTATTTTTCATGACATGATGCATAAAAATATGGAAGATTATTTGGATGACACCTTGGCCAAGTCTAAACAAAGAGATACACACTTAAATGATTTGGAAGTAATTCTAGATCGCACGGAATAATTTCAACTAAGACTAAATCCTAAAAAGTGTGCATTTGGAGTCACCTCTGGAAAACTACTTGGATTCATCATTTCAGCAAAAGGAATAGAGGTTGACCCTGAAAAAGTCCAAGCAATCATTGATATGCCACCTCCTAAAAACATTAGTCAAATGAGGAGTCATCAAGGACGTCTTCAATCTATAAGGAGATTTATTTCACAATTGGCAGATAGAGCTCATCCTTTCAATAAGAATTTACATAAGGGAGTCAAATATATTTGGAATGAGGATTGCCAAAAGAGCATAGATCAAATCAAGAAGTACTTGGCAAATCCTCCTATTTTAATGCCTCCTATCCCAGGGAAACCACTTATTTTATACATTTCAACAACAAAATTTTTCTTGGGGGCATTACTGGCTCAACTTGATGAAAATGGGAAAGAAAGAGCAATATACTACATCAGTCGTACTCTTGTTTCATATGAGGTTAATTACACTAGCATTGAAAAGGCTTTCCTTGTTATTGTGTTTTCTTCCCAAAATTTGTGACATTACATGTTAGATTAGGCTGAAAGCTAATCTCCCAAGAACACCTACATGCATAACTATTACAAGAAATAAGCAAAAGATAGAAGAGAAGAAAGAAAGCTATGGCGGCCAAAAAGCCAGAGAGTTGAAATCCATGTTGAAAAGAATAAAGCTTCTATTAACAACAAACTGAAAAGATTACAATCTCCTTAACGAAAACTAAGAAGTGAATCCTTATAAAAGGAATCACGAAACCCTAAAGGTGAAAACCTTAAAGAATTATAAAGCTGCCTAAGTATAACTTAAGCATAGAGTAGATAGACTAATAATTAAATGAATTAATTATTAGATAAACTAAGACTACTCTAACACCCCCCCTTAAGTGTAACTTAGGGAGAGGCGAAATAGCTAAACTACTGTAGAAAGCAGGAAAGATGGGTCCCAGCAACAAGGCCTGATCAGGTACCCAAAACAAGAAAGCAAACTTAGATGAAGGAAACTAAGCCTTCAATCTAGGGAAAAGATGTCCCAGAGAAAGGAACAAGAATGAGAAAGAAGCATCTCCAAAGAATGAAGTTGAAAACTCTGTCAGAAGAGACTGCTGGAACCCCCACTGAAGTGCATGACCAGGTAGAGAAGACAATGTCTGAAGAGCTGATCAATCAAACCAGGAAGCAATAGAACCAACAGGTGAACCCCCCCATAATGCTGAACTGGGAGAGGTGACAGGAACACTGAAATACAATGCCAGAAACATCTGCAGAAGAAGAACCAGGAACACCAACAGTGTAACAAAAGTACACACACAAGATAAAGGGCGGTGTCACCGACACACAGCATGGGCTAATGTCATGGAAGGTATGCTCACTTGACAAAGGTGGATGCACCTAAAATGGAAAAAACATCACAACCCCCCATGGCACTTTATAACAGAGTACGAGAATAACAACCATACAAGGTGCTCAAAATCCTAGAAATGCAGAAGTAGGCACTTTATCTCAGTGCATTTATAGAACAAAAATGCAACAATGAAGAAGCATACAAGCTCAGAAGTCAGAAAGAAGAGTGAGCCAGAAGTATAGTAGAAGAGATCCCAGGACCTGTAGACCCAAGCAATACACTAGAGTGCATAAACTGCCAAACTCAGAGGAGAGAAAACCTAGAGCATAATCTAGAAAAAGTACCTCTACAACTGAATAGTTCACTAAACTAGCTTTCTGACGATATTTGGTTTGCCAAAAATAGAGTCCGGATGAGCCAGATATGACTCCCGGAAGGCAAAACCAAACATCAGACTTTGACAGAAAAAAATGCTATCAAAATGGAAGAACCCAAAACCCTAACTACCATCATTGGAAAGTTCTCGGAAAGAGCTTTTCGACGGTATATGGAAGTCAGAAAAAGAACCCCGGATGCTCTAGATAGAGCGAAAACAGTCCCGGGGGGTCAAAAGTGCTCCAAAAAAGAGAAAGAAGCCCTTGGGACTAAAAAAAAATTGGCCCCTGGGCGCATGGCACACGCAGGGGCTGGACGGAAGCCCCTGGTCTCCCATATGACCATTTGCTGTGCATATAAGCCCGCGGGTTTAAAAAAGCCGCCACCGGCGGAGCTGAGGTTGGGCGGCGGAGCGGCCGTAGGGGAGCTTGTGGAGCAGCGGGGGCCACTAAGCGCAGCGCAGAGGTGGCGGGTTCCGGGAGGCCGGTGGGGCAGCGGACGTAGAGGCAGTAGGGCCAGGCGGCGGTGCCGGAGGGGCTGTGGAGGGCGGCGGAGGTAGGCGGTGGCTGTAGGTCTGAGGGAGGCGCTGCCGGCTGGGGCCAAGTGCCGGTGGTGCGGTGGCGGCCCGGCGGTGGCGCCTTTCAAAAAAACACTGCGCGCGCCCAAAACCATAAAAAAATGGTTTTTATTTATTTATTTTTTTTGAAAAATTTCTCGAAAACCGTGCCCGTACGGCCCTAGAAGGCCAAAAATTTTCTCCTTGAGGCTCCGATGTCCAAATCAAACAAGCCTTATATAGATTCTGGGGTTTTTGGGCCTTCTAGACACAATTGTGAGGTCGGTTTTGGTCCAAAGTGCCCCAAAAAATAAAGACCCCCCAGAACCAATGAAAAAAGTCAGAAAAAGACTGGCAAACTTCAAACCCTCGCTTGCTTCAACAAAAAATGAACAGCCAGCAGTAAGATCACTCTGATACCATGTTAGATTAGGCTGAAAGCTAATCTCCCAAGAACACCTGCATGTATGATTGTTACATGAAGGAAGCAAAAGACAGAAGAGAAGATAGAAAGCTATGGCGGCCAAAAAGCCAGAGAGTTGAAATCCATGTTGAAAAGAATAAAGCTTCTATGAACAACAAACTGAAAAGATTACAATCTCCTTAATGAAAACTAAGAAGTGAATCCTTATAAAAGGAATTACGAAACCCTAAAGGTGAAAACCCTAAAGAATTATAAAGCTACCTAAGTATAACTTAAGCATAGAGTAGATAGACTAATAATTAAATGAATTAATTATTAGCTAAACTAAGACTACTCTAACATTACATGCTTGTGCACACTATACACCTCATAGCCAAGATAGATCCACTCAAATATTTGCTGAGTAAGGCTGCCCTCACAGGTAGAATTGCTAAATGGATGATGGTACTTTCAAAATTTGACATAGAGTACATTGAGAGAAAAGCAATCAAAGGACAAGCTATAGCCGATCAATTGGCTGATTTCTCATTACAAGATGATGTACCTATTCAAGTTGACTTCCTAGATGAACATCTTATGTATATGACTGAAAGAACTTGGAAGATGTTCTTTGATGGATCTTTTATGCAAAATGGTTTATGAACTGGTGTTTTGTTTGTTTCTCCTCATGGGTACACAATTCCCAAGTCTTACAAATTATTATTCCCATGTACAAATAACATTGCTTAGTATGAAGCTTTAACAAATGGACTTAAGATAGCCATAGAATGGATAATTACAGAGTTACACATCTATGGGGATTCACAGTTGATAATCAACCAAGTTAATGATGAATATCAAACAAAACATGAGAAAATGGTTGATTTCTTAAAGAGATATTTCACATTTGTCACATTTCAGCAAATCCCTAGAGAAGAAAACAAAGCAGCTGATGTTATGGCTACACTTGCTTCACTCCTTCAGTTAGAGCAACATGAATCAAGATTTGAATTGTTGGTGGAAGAGCTACATCACCCTATCTTTGATACCCAAGAAAACCATATTATTTGTACCCTTGTTGGTCATGAGTCATCCCGTTATGGTGCCATTTACTCATATCTTTGTGATGGCACTATACCTAAAACCTTTAACCCATCTGAATGAAGAAATCTTACCCGAAACACCTCTCACCATTCCCTTATCGCTGGTGATTTATATAGGAGGGGTCTAGATGGGACACTTCTTAGATACTTAGAAAAGGAAGAATCTGATCAAGCGTTAGTTGACATTCACAAGGAGATCTATGGGGGAGATTCCAATGGTCTTGCCATGGCCCAAAGGTTCCTTAGGGTGGGGTACTATTGGCCCACAATGTAGATTGATGCAGTAGCTTTTGCAAAGTCATGTGAAAAGTGTCAAAAACATGGTAACCTAATACATGCTCTAGGTAGGGAGATCATTCCTTCTATATCTCATTGGCCTTTTCAGTGCTCGGCCTTTGACCTTGTTGGGAAAATTCATCCCAACTCATCAGGTGGACACAAATTTATTATTACTGCTACTGATTACTTCACTAAATGGGTAGAAGCTGTCCCACTTTCTGTTTCCTCAGGCAAGAGATTCTCTTTATTCATTCTGAACCATATCATCTGTTGATATGGAGTGCCTTCCGAGATTATTACTGACAATGGAGGCCAGTTTAAAAATAAGGACCTTAAACAACTCTGCAAGAAATTCAAGATTAAACAACATTGGTGCTCCATTTACTTCCCGCAAGGAAATGGTCAAGAAGAGGTATCAAACAAGACCATTCTTAAAATATTACATAGAATAGTCTATAAGAATGGTAGAGATTGGCATTTATAGATAAATTTGGCTTTGTGGGCCTATAAAATGAGTATTCGCACTCCTACTGCGGCTACTCCTTTTGCCCTTGCATATGGCGCTGAAGCAGTGTTACCTTTGGAGGTTGAGATTCCTTCACTCTGAGTTTCTCTCCATGGTCTAGTTATAGATGAAGACTACTGCACCATGAGACTTCAAGAGTTATAACTTCTAGATGAAAAATGTCAAGCATAATTTGACCATATGAGGGTCTATCAAAACTGCATGTCCAAAGCCTTCAACAAAAAAGTTTGCCCTAGAGAATTCCAAGTGGGAGATCTTGTCCTACGTGAAAATTCTAAGAATCAATAGCATAGAGATCAAAAGGGCAAATTTGAACCTAATTGGCTTGGACCTTACATTATCATAGTAGATTTCGGGACAGGTGCTTATTTACTATCTATAGAAAAGGGAGAACAGTTCCCTGATCCTATCAATGTTTTGCACCTAAAGAAGTTCTATCCATGATGCCCGTTCTGTCTGGGGGCATTCTTTTGTACATATTTATTGATCCTAAAAAATCCCCAAAAATGATATATTGTCAAAAATTCTAAAAATTGGAAAATGTCCTGAAAAAATGATCATCTTAGTGAAAACCTAGCAATAGGCGCTTTTGATGTATCTCAAAAAAATTATATATTCTAAAAAATTCAAAAAATAAAAAATTCAAAAATTCAAAAAAATAGAAAAGTGCCTTGGTGAAAACCTAGAAACAGACACCTTGGTAGCAAAAATTCAAGAAAATTATAAAAAGTCCTGGAAAAAAAATGAAAAAAATAAAAAATAAAAAAAATTGTAATAAAATCCAAGTGGTGAAAACCTGGAAACGGGCGCTACTTGAGGCCTTTGCTCCCTTGTTTCTTAGTGCGTGTCCTTGACACTTAGCTTTTCTCCATCATGCCTTGTCCTTGTTGCCTTGGTCTGGAATTGGTCTTTGTCTTTGTCTAGGGGCATAGTTATGTTAGCTTTGGTCTCTTGGATGTGTTAGTCTTTAGGACACCTCGCAAATGGTGTTTTTCAACACCACCTCAACTGTATTTTTCAATACAACTCTTGACATCGAGTATTTTTTTAACACTTATTAGTTTGGTCTTACCCAGTTTTGTCATGTGGTCTTACCTGCTTGCAAGCATTCAATCTTTATCCTCAAAACTCAGTATCAGTTAACACACTTGAATTTTTAAATGCAACACTTAAATGCTTGAGCTATGTCATGATATTTTCTTTGTGTGCTGACTGTTATTGATTTTCATTGAGTGTCCTTGTTTAATAGGTTTCTCTGTGATGCATAGCTAGAGGACTTGGGGCATGTTTTTATTTGCTTCCTGCTTTATGCTTAACTATTTTTGCACAACCGTTCTGCTGGTCATCCTGGCCTCTATGCCTTGATGCAAGCGTGGTTTTGCTATATTAAATTGGGTAAGCTAACATCACAGTCATCTTGACCTTTATGTCTTTGATGCTTATGTTAGAATCTTTCCACATTCCAATCCAATATAAATCACATTCATATCATCATAGTTGCGCTTGTGACTAGTGATGATTGTGTGATTTTCTGATGTCTGTTAATAATGGCCCAATGATGAAAATAAGTTCGTTAACATTCTCTTATGAATTATGAACACAAGATCCTATGTTTGTTTCTCTATTGCAAGTACACCTTTGCATTTTCATGTAGCTTGTTGGAATAATGATACATTTGGCATCAGTGAATGCACTTAGTGAAAACACTTATTCGGTTTTGAAATGCTTACCGAGCTTATCACTCAGCCTACAGCCTATACCGAGCATTCAACAAAGCTCACCGATCAAACAGTTCAAACCGAGCAGTAAGGCAGTCACCGAGCATATGAGAAGAACAACAGTTACCGAGCAGACGGTAGTCACCGAGTCATCAGTC
>MU224829.1:382534-404184 GCA_018584345.1 Thuja plicata | reverse complement strand
TATTTAATTATAAAGAAAACCCCTCTTTTAATTAAATAAATAAAAATCCCCACTTAAAGCACTTTATTTGTTGAAAAAGGCAATAAATTAAATAAAAATTAAATAAAAATCCCTTTTTCTTCACATCTTCCTAAGTGGTGGGTTTTTGCCTCTTAATCTCAACCATTGATCAATTATTTTTGCCTCTTAATCTCAACCGTTCACTTTTCTTTATAAGGAAATCTCTCCTTCTCATTTTCATATTAGGTTTTCATAGTATTGTTATGCTGCAGGTTTGGAGAGCAATTTTGGAGGAGAATTTGAGCACTCAAGCTTGGATATTACAACTTCTCTCTTCTTGTCTTCTTCTTGCATTTATGGCTACTCATGTAGATTAGATTCATGTTTATTTTCATAGATTAAACTTGCATTTGTATTTCCTTTCATAGATTAATCATACATTGTTATCATTTAGATTAATTTCCTTTCATGCATTGCAATCATATAGAGTAGATCTCATTTTCATGCATTTGAATCTCTCGTTACATGGTGTACTTGCATGGGCACTAACTAGATCAATCTAAAGGCCTCCATTTTAAACCTTTGCACTCCATGAATAGAGAGCTATGGATCGATATTTGAGGCCTCATTCTTGAGCAAACTTGGATGGAATGATTCATAGAAGTGTGTCAATATTTTAGCACACAAAGTGACTATGAGGAAAAAATTGCATGGTTGAATAGTAATGATATGGTCTACGAATTAATGTGCATTAGTATTTCAGAGGATACTCTACATCACATAGAGAAAACTGAGTTCCCTTTCATTGCTTGGGCCATCATCCAATAATTGTATGAAGATATTGATTTTTTATCTAAAAGTGATGTTGGATTGTATAGCCAGGCTTCTATGGATGATACTGAGATTTTTGTTGCCTTATCTTGTTTGGACACATCCATCTTGGATGATCTATTTATTGATAACTCATATGCACTTATTGAACTTCTTTGGAGTTTAGAGCTAACTCGTTGAAAGCTTACAATGATTCTTCGTAGAAGGATTATTTATGTCTTCTGGATTCAGCTCACTCGGATCAATTTCTATCAGACATCTCCTATTTATTTGTAGAATCCCACATTTTGGATCTAGATGACAACATTGATTTCATACATCTTCTCTTTGATGAAGGAGATTCTTCTTCAGTTGTTGTGAGGGAACCTTTTGACCCTCTTCTTTATTCTCTACATGATCATTCGTCACAAATTGATATGAGTTTAGATACATTTGCACAAAATTTTGGGGAATTATATTTTCCTTTTAATGAGATACATGAGTCTTTTAATTGTTTCTACATTAATTTATAAGAGCTCCTAGATTGTCATATTCAACAATGCCTGATGTGATTATGACAAGTTTCAGGATCGGTACATAAATTAAGGAGCAAGTTTCAGAGACATCATACATCTGGAGTTTTCTTCATAAATACTCGTTTCAAGATTGGGGAAATTTTATTCATACATATTTGGTTTTGTTTCTTTCTAAGCGGAAGAATGTTGTTCAAAGATCATGGTCCACCTTCTACATCCAATTTCGAGCATCTACCACTGACTACACATTATGGAGGGATCCATCTTCTCTTCCATATCAATTTCTTTGAGATCTTCTTAGGGGGAAAGAAACTATAGTATAATAGTTCTTTTTCTCTATTAGTATCTAATTAGAGGGGAGTTTGTTCCCACTGGATTTTCCCTGTTTCTTCATTCCTTTCTTAGTTAGAATTAAAAGGATGGGAGCTGGGGGGGAGTGCGGGTTAGTGTAGTTAATTCCAACTGCATATACACATTAAATTTGGTCTGCCTAATTTGAACTGAAAGTTATGCCTTCATTCTGTTTGGTAATTTTAGGATCATTGTTTCCTTACATGAAAATATTTGATTGGTTTATTTTAATTTCTCATGCACTAAAGTTTGGTTTTAACTGGAACTCTTTCATCTCTTTCATCATAATTAAAAGTTTCTTTATGGTGTTTTATGTATTGCAATTCTTGCATTCTTTTTTAACATAAATAGAATTTGAGGTTTGATTCTTTATTCAATAGCTCTATTCACGCTCTGTTTCTTTCTTTGTAAACAGCCATATTTTTAATTCTAGCAAGATTAATGCAGCTATAGCTCTACAAAATTCTATGGTGGTTACTCATTAGCAGTTCCATTGTATAAATCATGCAATCTTTGCATATTATTGTCTATGATCAATATAATTATATTAATTCTCAGATTTATTTATTTTTAAATTCTTGCAAAGATATTTTTCTTCTTTTTCCAGCTAGATCTATAATTTTTTCTTTTGCAGGATTAGCTGCAAAATTCTACAAAACTCCCATTTACCATGTTTTGTCATCTATTTTGAGTAGTTAGGAGTGGTGGAGTTAATATCATGGACAATAAAAGCCCTCGCTAGAGCAAGAGATGTTATATGTCCTATTACTTGCGATCCTTCATCTACTCTTTTTAAAGGTAAATTTTTGCTAATAGCCACTCTTGATCTTCCATCCATATCTGTATTTTCTCCCAATCATTGTCTCCATTTTTTCCAAACAAGCATAAGAAGACTCTCTTGATCTTTCTCAAATTTAATTTGACATCTTCTCTTTAATTTATTTTTTCTTGTTGGAAGGATTAACATATGCTACTAAAAAGAGTTCTAATATATGAAAAACTTAATTTCCTATATTTTCAAGCTAGTATTTCTTTTAAAATGTTTTATTACATAATTATTAAAAAAATCTCAAACAACTTACAAGCTACAAGCTATGCACACACAATTACATTGAGGTGGCCCTACGGAAACTTGTAGGGCACAATTTTTGTCTGAGATATTTTCATGACAACATTGGCCTTTCTCATTCCTTCCTACAAATAACAAAAAACAAAAGGAAGTGGAGCTGATACAACATACTATTAATACTACCCTCTTTCCAGAAAAAAATAATTTTGCTACACAATGATGGTGTTCATATCCCTAAGCTCCTTGTTCTCTTTCTCATCAGCACCATCATTTTCTACAGAGACTTCTTTGAGAGATTTGCCAATTGTTTTGGGCACCAGAAACATGAAACCAAAACCCAGAGCATTTGTAAAGGGAAGCAGATATAGAGTAGTCCTGAGATGTCCCTTCCCACATTTTTTATCGACAAGATAACCAACCCCAAAAGTGTCAATGATGCACCAGCCTTCATTTAAATTAACAATTGTATCAGGATATTAGGAAATGATTGTACAAGAAAGATATGGGGATATCTTAAAGATTTACAAAAGAGAACGCATGAGAAGGAAAGAATACCATCTTTTATTGTGGAATAGTACAATGATACTATATGGTTCATGGTTGAAACATATACTTGTATGATGGAAGTAGTTGAGCTAAGGAACTCATGGGTGAATCCTATGGGTTATGAAGTTGAAGAAGACATTTTGGCTATCAATGTAGAAAACTCGTTGGCTCAACTGATAGATCCCAAGACACAAAGGCTTTAGACTTATGAAGAAAAGTCACTAAAGGTACACAGTGAACTGATGAAACCATTCATTAAGAGAAAGTGACCTAAAATATGTTGAACAATTTATGACTTAGAAAGGTTTCACTAAGGAGAAAATAGAGAAAGCAAGGGCAAACATGCTGCAGAGAAATAAAGTACATCTGGTGCATCTAGAGGTGTAGACAAAGTTTAATTTGTTGGTGCAACTAGTAGTCCACCAACCGGTCGACTAACTAGAAGTGCAAAACAAGTGAAGAAGGAGAAGCCTTCTCCTCCTATCATATCAAATAATAAACCACTAGAGAATGATATTCCTAAGGCCACAATAATTAAGGAGATACAAATCACAAGCAAGGTGACAGGGAAAGGAAAGAAAGAAAGAGCACAAAGAGAAAAATAAGTTACTGATGAAGATAATGAGAGCACAGAATCAGAGAATGAGAAGAAGAAGCTCAAGGCCAAAGGAAAAAATTCAAAGGTAGTTTGTATCCCTACTACTAAATCTGTTAAAATTGGTTTTGGAAGTTTTAAATCTATTGAAAACATAGTGCTTAAAGAAAACAAGTATGGTGTATTAGTTGGTGTTAGGAAGCTCAATGATAAGGTCAGTGAAAAAGATCAAAAGATGCTTGAATATGTTTTAGTTTATAGCATGCATAAGTTGAGAAAAGTATCTATTGAATTGCAAGGTCAAATTCTTGTAACATTGTATGATTAAATTGATGCAAGATGGAAACATACACTTACAAGGCACATAGAGTTGGTGAAGTATGTTTTGCGGAGCCTAATGCATAATTATTTAGAGGAAGAGATAGATATTAAGGTCAAAGAGGTAATACCTCTACTCTGGACAAGCACAAGGGCTACACAATTGATGGTTGGGGAAACTCAATCATTGAAGGATAAGATAGAGGAAATTTTGAGAAAACATTTGGGTCTGGAAAAAGATAAGAATGGAGGAACTTCCATGAATATTCAAGAGGAATCACAAAAAGAAAAGAAGGGTGACACTGTAGTAATTCAAAGATATGAAGGTTTTAAAATTGATGGTGTACAAGTCACGCTTGATGAATCTAGAGATGAAATGGACAATACAGGAGACATCCCTATTGTTGAGGTACAAGATCTGAAAATGGACACACAAGAAAATTAGAAATAGACTGAGACCCAAAAGGAAGATGAACCAGTAAAAATATGTATTGGTTAGGCTATGACCAATGATACATAAATGAAAGGTTCTATTGTTGAGTTGCAAAAATAGAAGTCAAAGACAAAGGAAGTAATAGATAGTGCCACTCAAGACAAATAAGTCAACATGGAGGAAAATACTAAAAAGGAACAAAGTGAAGAAAAGGTGAGACCTCCCACACATTCCAAAATGAATATTGTAGATGAAATATCAATTAAGGGACATATTTATTTGAACAAAATGATCCCTAATGAGATGATAGATTTTTCTATCATACTCAAGTCAAAGAAAAAACAAAAAAGAATTCAACATGAATCTAAGGTAATTCTCTTTGCTAGAGATTTATTGTTAAAACTATTAAGAAATTTTAAGTATGATGAAGAAGCTACACATATAAGGAATTTAACTCATTTAGTTACCACAAGTAGAGATGAGATGAAAAATTTAAAATATACAATAGTTTTAAAAGCAAAGAAAGTGTATGAGAAGAAGAGACCAGAGAAATTGGCATAGTCAATAGTTATTGACAAAAAAACACTCACACTGGTTGTTAAGTGGTTGAAGGATGCATTGACTTAAGGTGGTAAGATTCTAAAGTCTATTTCTGATTTTGCTCAATGTTTGAAAGATTTAGAGATCAATAGAAGTGAAGCTCAATAGGAGTTTAGGTTTCTTGTTTGAAATTTTGATCACATACATGAATTGGCTAATACATTTGGTGGAAAGGTTGGCAATATCAACAACAAGTTGAAAACCAATCAAAGTGAGCAAGATCAGAGGATTGTAAATTTTATAGAATTGCAAAGTTTATTGATCCACAAGCTAGAAATTTTGCAACATGGTGTAAAGGAAGCTGAGAAGACATTGGCATTTCCAAATAAATTTTCAATTGATGTGTTAAAGTTATTATCATTTTTGTGCTAAGTGGTCAGATCGCAACTTTGGAGATTCTATGAATAAATTGGGACAGTGATCTATAGGATTTGAAGGTTAATTTTAGTAATGTCTTCACTAGATTGTAACTAGGTGTTACTACTCTTTTATCAATGATATTTTGAGACTTTTTGTCATACCTTTGTCATTGTTGTCATAGGGGGAGTGAATGTAATGTTGTACTTAAGCTAAAATTTGGCTAAGTTCATGAAATGAAAATGTAATGGTATAGGGGAGTAGTATAAATGATTCTACTTTCCAATATTTTATAAAAAGGAATTAGTTTACTGCAAACAAATATAATATACTTTTTCATTTTTAAAGTAGATTAGACACTTAGGCAAATTTTAAGCTTATTTTTCTAAGTGTCGCCATCAATGCCAAAGGGGGAGATTGTTAAAATTTGGTGAAGATGGTATGAGTGTTGAGAATGGTAATGTATTATGGTGTTGTAATTTCTCACAACATGACATATTGGAGGCAAGAGATCAGTTCTACCGATGGTATTGAAGATCTAATGAAAGAAATGACTAATTATTCAGTCAACCAAGAAGATGACAGTATGCGAGATACAAGGGACCAAATTTCATGTTGGAGATTGAGTTAAGGTGTGTGATCATGTTATCATTTACAGAGGTATATCTACCTATTTTTATGATCGCATTAGTTAGTTTAAAGATCTGTGCAATTTATTGAAGATTCAGGTGGACCGACAGGAAGAACATAGGACAAACAAAGCAGAGTTTGGTTAGATTGGTTCCCTGGTCTATTAAATATTTCTTATTGATTTTTTGTGACCTGATTAATGCTATGTTGACTTTATTTATTTGATCAGAGTATTATGGCAGGATCAGATTTGAGTTTTAAGTTAGTGAGTAAAATGTTTTAGGGAAAAGAATGACTTGTGTAACTTGTTATAAAAGAAGAATGAATTTGTGAATTAGGGTTGATGTGGTGATGTTTAGATGAATATATAAGAGATTTTAGTTGTTTGAAGGTGTTGGTTTCTTAAGGAGGTGTTGTGATTAGAATGAAAGTGGATCTCTCAGACATGAAGATCATAACCAGATCAATCATTCTTATGTCTATCTCAAGGAAAGCCCTAACAGGTTTGCAATTAAAATCCTTTAACTAGGTCACTCCTAACAAGGTGACTAGGATCTTTAACAATGCAACCACTTAATCATCACACTATGTGATGAACCCATTTTTCTTTTATATTATTGAACAAAAGCCATAAAATATTTTAAATCCAGACATTGTTAATGTTGGCGATCCCAAAGTTGAGATGAAATATCCAAATAAATGTTGATGAAAGGGAAAATCAAAAGTGGTTAATGTTGGACAACCTGTTATCATTAGAAATGTCTATTTGGGCATCAAAAGGGCTTGTGATAATACAAGTTTTAATATTTAATAATTATATGAAAAATTAGAACATAGTTGTACTTTGATTCTTAATTTAATTATTAAATGCAAAAATTTATCTTCTTACAAACTCTTTTAATGCTTGGATAGAAAATTCCTTATCACTAGAACCAAGAAGAATCAGTGAAGAGGAATAAAATAAAATTAAAAATTTAGATAAGATAGATTCTAATTCAATGATTAAGTTAGTAAGTATATACAAAATATGCTCAAAAGTCCTTTGGAGAAAAGGAAAACATAATTTAAACTTTGAATCTACAAGAGTAAAGTAAATAGTCTTTACTAAAGAAAATATAGAAACAAAATAGTATTAGTTCCTAGTCCAGTATTGCATTTAGCTAAAACAAAGTTTACATTTGGTATTCTTTTGTCTTAATTGATATAAGAAGCAAATTAAAGCTCAGTTGTACACAAGTCTTGATGCAGGGGAGGACAGGAACAACCAGGGCCAAAGGCACACCCAACTATCTAGCCACCTTGAGGAGTAAACAAAATAGAAGCAAAAAACACAAAGAACAAAATCTAGAAGAGAATGAACAACAAAATTTTATTGATTCATCCAATTACATCATACATGCCCGGCTATGAGACCTTCTGGGTTATGACCAACAAGATTTATGAAAATCCAGACTATTCTATCTTCTCATATCTTCTGCTTACTACTTGATCTATTTCTAGCTACCTAACCTACACATATACATCCCTATTTATACTTTCCAAAGTGGCATACAAAAGGTATGTACACATCCCAATAAAAGATCCAAATATTAAATGCATAAATAAAAATTAAATACAAAAGTCAGCTCTAACAAGAACCAATCAAAGACAAAATCATTCAAGAATAAATTAGCATCAGGTTTACTTGGCACAAGAAGTAATGCCTGACCAAATTTGGAGAGCTTGGCACACATAGGAACTCAACCAACACTAAATAGCTCAGCACATACTGCAACTTGGAAAGAACTGCAAATTGACACTTACTGGCAGGATGAATAAAGATGAGGATGATAGAAAGACAACCAAGGATGCTCCTGCATCAGACAACTGGGGTTGAAATAAATTATTCCCTTGAATCATTAAGGTTTCACAACCTGAGCTGAATCCAACTCAGATTGAGAAATCCCTGTAACATCTTCAACTCGTCTATTCTTCTACTTCACCAAATATTCATAGTAATATTTTCCTCTTGTGCCTTTACCAATCCTCTGATCCAATATCTGTTCAACCTCTTCAACCTATTTCTTAGGATAATCATCTGGTATAACAACTTCATCCTCTAACTCATGATACTCATGGAAATCAGAAATATTGACTATATGCGACATATCCATGCCATCAGGTAGCTCAACTTCATAAGAATTACCACTGCCAAACATCCTCATAATTCTACAAGGACCAAAATTATTCATTTTCAGCTTACGGTATGTTCCAATAGGAAATCTTCCTTGCTTCAAATGAACAATCACCTCATCACCAACTTCAAAAACATGAGGTCTCCTCAACTTCTCAGCATCCTCCTTATATTTTTATTACTTTATTCCAAATTCAACTTCACTTTGTCATGTAAAGACTTCGTAAAATCAGAAAATACTTCCCCTTCAGCACTTCTCTTTTCTTCACTAGTAATATCCCTCAAATCTGATACTCCTCTGTGCTGCATTCTAGTAACAATCTCAAAAGGTATTTTTTATTTACTCTTATTCATAGAATTGTTATATTTAAACTCAGCTTGTGTCAATATCATATCTCAATTCCTCAGATTATCTCTAACTAAACATCTTAGAAAATTACCCAAGCATCTATTCACAACCTCTGTCTATCCATCTGTTTGTGGGTGGAATCTAAAACTAAACCTAACTCTGTATCCATTTTCTTCCATAAAGTCCTCCAAAAATAACCAATAAACCTGCTATCTCAGTTAGAGATAATATTTCTCGGTAATCCAGTGCAATCTAAGAACCTCTTTGAATAAAATATTAGCAACATGCACAACATCTTATGTCTTCTTACATGGTATGAAATTTTCCATCTTAGAAAACTTATCCACAACAAAAAATATGGAATCATACCCTCTTGTTGTCTTAGATAATCCAAGAACAAAATCAATACTGATGTCACTCCAAGGTTTCTCAGGGACAAAAGTAGGTATATACAATCCAGTATTCTCACTTACTCCTTTTGCAACTTGACAAATTCCACAACTCCTTAAAAAATTCTAAACATTCGTATACATATGTGGCCAATAATACTTTTCCTTAAGGAAACTCAATGTTTTATCAATTCCAAAATATCCAGCCAATCCACCACAATGCTTTTCCTAAATTAAATTAACTCTCATGGAAATTCTTGGTATGCATAAATGAATTCCTTTGAAAAACATACCTTCTTGAATGAAATACTCCTCAAACTTACTCGATTGTTCTGACATATTTGGTTCTCTACACTCTCTCCATGCCTCAGAATAATCAGGGTCAGTATCATAAAACTCCTTCATCTCATCAAAACCAAGAACTCCAACCTTCATCTAGGTCAACAAAGAATGTCTTCTTCTCATTGGATCTACAAATCGGTCAGTAACTCCACTCTTATGCTTGATAAAAAATGTGAAACTCTGTAAATACTACACACACTTCACATGTCTCTAATTCAACTTATGTTTACTTCCCAAAAACTGGAAAGCTTTATGATCAATATACAACTCAAACTCCTAAGGAATTAAATAATGTCTCCACTTTTTCAAAGATTGAACAATAGCATAAAACTCTTGATCATACACAAAATACTTCCTCTTAGCATCATTCAACTTCTCACTAAAGAAAGAAACATGTTTACTTTCTTGACTCAACACAGCTCCTATTGCACTACCACTTGCATCACACTCAATTTAAAATCCCTTATTTAAATAAGGTAAACCTAACATAGGTAACTCGACAAAATTTTATTTTAAAGTCTCAAAACTCTTGTCAGTTTCATGTGTCCACTTAAATTCCTTTTAATCTGCTCTCATAGTCTCAGTCATAGCATTACAAACAAAACTGAAATTATTAATGAAAATTCTGTAGAAACTAGCCAAACCATGAAATGAGCTTACCTCACCTAGATTCTTAGGTGTAGGCCACTCCAAAATTTATTTAACCTTTTAAGGTTCCATTTTCAATCCACCAACTGAAATTACAAATCCTAAATACATAATCTCTTCTTGCATAAAGGAACACATCTTTAGATTAATCGGTGGTTTCTCCTTCTTCAGTCTTTGCAACACCTGTCTAATATGCTCAAGATGTTCTTCCTTAGTCTTACTGAATATCAAAATATCATCCAAATAAAAAAATCACAAACTTACCCAAAAATCTCTTGAGAACTTCAATCATCAACCTCATGAAAGTACTGGGTGCATTAGTTAGACCAAAAGGAATAACCAACCACTTATATAAACCTTCTTTAGTCTTGAAAGCAGTCTTCCACTCATCACCTTCTCTGATTCTGATCTGATGATAACCACTCTTCAAATCGATCTTGGTAAAATACTTTTCTCCACTCAAACAATCCATTATGTCATCCATCCTCGGCATATGAAACCTATACTTCAATGTTATCTTATTGATAGCTCTTGAATCAATACACATTCTCCCCTCTCCATTCTCCTTAGGTGCCAATACAATAGGTACAACATAGGAACTTGAGATTTCTCTGATCAAACCTTTCTGCAACAACTCCTGCACTTGTCTATTAAGTTCTTCATTATTATTAGGTGTCAATCTATATGGTGCTTTATTCAGGAAACTAGCTCCAGGAATCAGATCCATACAATGACTTATACTTCTCACTGGTGGTAAACCATCAGGAATATCTTCTACAACAATCTCCTTGTATTCATTCAGCAAGTTTTGAATTTCTGCTAGCAGTCAGTCTCCACTCTCTTCTTTTTCTTGACATTTACTATTTTTTGTCAGTCAGCCATTAGGAATTATAGCAAAATAGACTTGGTTCTTCTTCATTTCTTTCTCAAATTGCTTTCCATTAACCATGAAAATTTTCATAGTAGTATAGTTTAACTCATCTAGAACCTCAATCAAAGGTAACAATGTTTTCTTTTTTCCATTCACCCTAAGAGTATATTGATTCAATCTACAATCATGTACAACATGTCTATCATATTGCCACGGTCTACCCAACATAAAATGAAAACAATCCATAGGCATAATCTCACACAAAACTTCATCAAAATAATTTCCAATCTTTAATTTCACAACACATCGCTCTCTTACCAATAATTTATGCTCATCCTGGATCCATGAAACATGATAGGGTTTAGGGTGTCTCAACCTATTCTATCTTCTCATATCTTCTGCTATCTACTTTCTCTATTTCTAGCTACCTAACCTACACATAGAAATCCATATTTATACTTGCCAAAGTGACATACAAAAGGTTCTAGACTATTAAAAAAATGGAAGGCCGACCACCAACGGTCTGCACACATCCCAAAACAAAATCCAATTATTAAATGTAAATCCTCAAATTGAATGCATAAGTAGGCTTCAACAAGAACCAATCATAGACAAACTCGGTCAAGAAGAACCGTGCATCAGGTTCACTCAACACAGGAAGGAATGCTTGACCAACAGTGGACAGCTCGACACACACAAGAAGGAACACCCGATGCAGGATGTTCCTGTGTCAAGTCTACAATCAACTTATAGTTTGTAGTGTAGAATAAGGTAACACTCATTTCTTGAGCCATCTATTCCTTCTCAATTTTTTTATTTCTTGACTATGAAACTAAGGTAGTAAGCTTGCCAAGATTTAGTCAAAGAATTCACTAGATCAAAAGGGAAGTTACATTTAATAATAAATTGTGAGAAAATGGATCAAAATAATGAAAAATGAAAAAAAAAAGCCACTTCCATTGAAAAGGGAAAATAGATTGTTACTTCCATAACTATAACCACACATGAAATCCATACATTTATAAATATACTAATTATCAATCAATTCAGGATTGCCAAATCATCCTTTTGTGATTTACAAATATAAGATACTTGCGTTGATTTGGTTGCTGGTAAATATATATCCTTAAATGTAAAAACAAAGATGCAATATTTGTTAACATGCAATATAACAGGAAGCTTGAAGCACTTACCGATGCAACAATTCAAAGTGAAACAAGGATGCTTCTCATTAACGCAAAGGAAGTTTCCAAGTGAAAATAAAAAAAAATGTAAGCAAGAAAAAAGAGAAAAATACCCTATTCAATTGAAAATTGATATTCCAAAATCAACTGCATTTTCTCAAATGGGTAGACAAAACCCCCCATTTACCATCTTTTGTCATCTATTTTGAGCAGGGAAGACTGGAGATAATAGCTTGGACATTCAAAGCATTGGCCGGAGAAGGAAATGTCATATGTCCTATTGTTTTCGATCCTTCATCTACTCTTTTAAAAAGGTAAATTTCCCTAGTAGTGCAACTATCAATCTTCCGTCCGTATCTATATTTTTTCCTATTCATCCTCTCAATGATTTCCAAACAAGCACAAGAAGACTCTCTTGGTCCTTCCCAATTTTAATTCAATGTCTTAGCTTTGCTTCCTAGTCTCCTATTAAAAGGATTAAAATACACTGCTAAAAAGAGTTCCAAAACTTTGTCTATCTCCCGAGTACAAAATAAGAATAAAAGGAAACACATTGATGTAGTTATCTATAGTTTGTACTCAATACCCATGCATACAACTTGCGAGTTTCAATGCTCTCTCATTAAACATAGTGTTCCCTATGTTTCATGGCGATATATTGGAAGATATTTTCGATGGCTTAACAAATTATTTTTATGGTGAGTTAAAGCTTGATTCAGGCATATAGAAAGATGTTTCACGACATGAAATAGGCTTGCTAGTATTTTGTGGATTGAAGGTCTACAATAAAAGACTATGGACTAATTATAATATATTTTATTATAGATATTTATTTAGATCTATTAATTGACTTTATTGGTTGCGAAAATGTATTAAATTTCAATAATTTATTGCTTGGTATTTTTCAAAATGAAAACTTCTTCTCTATCAAAAACTTGATTTCCTATATTTTAAACTAATATCTATTTTGAAATGTTTTATTAAATAATTATTAAAAAAATCTCAAACAACCTACACACACTGCACAACTGCACACAACACAACTGCACACAACACACACACTTACATTAAGGTTCGAGGCACTTTTTGTCCCATCTATTTTCCATGAGAGAACGGATTTCCCTAACGCCATCTAATTTATTTGTTGATTTTGCTTCTTACAACTAATGATAAACAAAAGGAAGTGGTGATACATATACTCAGTGGATTTTAGGAAATAGAGAGAATGTGTTCGCTACACGGTATGGTGGGCATAGCTCTAAGCTCTTTCTCTTACTCTTCACCTCCCTCAGTTTCTCTAGAGAGTTCTTCCATGGATTTGTCATTTGTTTCGGACACTAGAAGAGTGAAAGAAAAACCCAGAGCATTCATAAAAGTGAGTAGATACAGAGCATTCCTGAGTTTCCCCTTCCCATATTTGTTATCACCAAGATAACCAAATCCAAAAGCACCAATGATGGCCGCAAGCTTTCCCATCGCAGCCAATATACCATGGCATGTCAACCGAAATTTGGCTAGAAAAAGCTCCGCGGAAACGATGAATGTGGTGCTGTTGGGCCCAAAATTGGAAAAGAAAAAGGTGAGCCCATACACCACAACGAACCTAGGCTTGTGGTCTTTCCAAAATGGGTACCATAAAGCGAGCACAAAGAGGAAGAAGGACATGAAGAAGAAACCAATGAGCTGAATCTGAAAGCGGCCAATGTGATCAATGAGGAATACCGTGAACCAGTACCCCAGTGTTATGGACAAAATCACAACTTTCAACTGTACCCCTGTGATTGCCTTCACTTCCTCTATGCCGTCCATTTCCTTGTGAGATTTTAGCCACCCGACGACCGTGAACATGTCCTTCTGAAAAAGGTTTTGGTTATAGAATGCGATGTCCAGTAAAAACCAGGTCGTCGTGCCTAGAAGTTGCAGCCCATGGCATCTAAAGAACTCTGCCAAAAACAACTTATATTCTAGCTTGATCAACTGCACTTTCATGGAACCTTCCTGGAATTGGACATTTAGAACTCTAGTCATGTCTGCCACCGCTTTGTTTGCATTATTTGCCAACAACACTATGTAGCGAGCGGTTTCTAACATCTTTAACTACCAGTAGAATGTCAGTGCCACCAGAATTGTGTCAAACATGAGGATGATTCTCCATCCGTAGTTTTCCTGAGGAGGGGGAATAAAGCCCTTACTCCTGTCGTCATATTTTTGGAATGCGGATGAGACAATGAGGGAGACAATGCTGGCGACGAGGATGCTGAAGCCTTGCATGGCAAAGATGACTGCGAGGAAGCTTCCTCTCATCTTCTTGTTCATGTACTTTGACATGATGGTGGTGGATTGATGTGGATAGAAGATTTGCTACTGCTACAAAACCAGCTTGGCTATGTTTTGAGATCTTTTTCCTAGATCTCTTAGGGTGTTCACAACCCTAAATTGAGGTAAGTCACTCTCAACTTTACCTCCTCTTCAAGAATCAGTCCCCATCAAAGTGATTTTCATCTTCTCCTTTCTAAACCTACACAAATAGATTCATTCAACCAATGTTTTCAGAACATTGTTCTCATTCTCTTCCCCAGCCGGACTATTTCCAAGCTCACCTAGGGTAAGATCTCCAAATTCACACATGTTGCTACTCCTACCAAAAACAAAAAGGAAACTATGTACAAGGGCTCCTCTTGAGCTCCATCCCAAAACATGACTCTCACCATGGGTTCAGGAATCTCGAGGGGCCATTATTGCTTACAACCCAGAATGGGTGAAGAAATAAAAACTTACAAAGCAGAAAATAAAGTAACTAATCTACTTGCATGCAAAATGAACAAAGAAGTTTGATATCCACTAAACACACTATCTGCAACTTCTCATTACTGGAAACAAAACAAAATAGTACAATAATCTACAACTCTATGATTTCCTGTAGCTTCTCTTCTTCTACAATCTCTACTCACTAGATCTCTGAAATGAATGCTTTTGGATGTTATTAGTAACTATCCTCTCATAGGAAACAACCCTAACGGTCCACTCATTCGCAAGAATCTCTTCAGGAACTGTTACAGTAACCATACTATCCATAAAAGACAAGATTTGCTTTTCACAGGCCATTACAACCAAATATTAACGAGCAACAATAATGCAAGCTGAGCTATAGTATTGGCCGAGCTGCAGTGTTAACTCGGCACTAGTGTAGGCTGAGTTCCAGTGATACCAAGCAGCTTATCCAAAGTTCCCGATGCCTTGGTTGGATTTCCAAAGGCTTCCAAACTACCTCTCACACACACAACTAAAGGAAACCAACTAAGCAACCTATCTAGACATGGATTGACCTAGTCATATCCATCTTAGGGAAATAGAACAAATGGCCTTCTAAGGTCCACACACACTCTCCTAACTTGGCTAGAGTAAGTACATGCCAGAAATAAGGAGCTAGGGGTTGAGTTAGGTGTTCTCCTGCACCATACTCCCCTAGAAAAAAGAAAGGTTAATCCATCCTTGGATTGAGCATGTTTGGATCAATGCCCAACCTCTTGAAGTCTATTTCTTTGATCCAAGTAGCATCAACATCCTCTCTTTCCTGCAATTTTACAAGGTGCTCCATATATTCTTTGTTCCTATTCTTCTTGTAGATCCTTGAGTCTAGTATGTTTTTAGCTGTCATAGATGGAGTAGGGGTTAATTTCATATCTTTTACCTCTTATATTACCTCTTGAAGGTTCTGATCAACATCTTGAATTGTTCCTTTATATGCTATCAAATCTGCAATGTTGAAAATCGGCAACAACCCAATGTCTTCAGGAAGCTCCACCTTGTATGCATTGCTTCCATACTGTTCAAGTATCTTACATGGACCTAGCCTCTTCATCTATAGCTTGTGAGGAACACCTTTTTGCAGCCTATTTTTGTTCAAGTGTACCATCACAAAGTCTCCAATCTAAAACTAAACATCCCTCTTTGTTGCATCCACCTTTTGCTTTACCTTTTTAGCATTTTCAATCAAGTTCTTTCTCACACTTTCATGTACTTCCCTCATTGAATGAGAAAAGTCCTCAGCATGTCCACTACCATGCATTCCTTCCTTCAATTCTCTAAGCTCAAAAATCCCTCTTGGATGAAAGCCATAAATAATTTCAAAAGGAATCTTACCAGTTGATCTGTTCACTGTATCATTGTATGCATATTCAGCTTGTCCAATGAGTTGGTCCCATGCTTGACCATAATCCTTTTTGAGGCATCTCAGTAAGTTACCAAGACTTCTATTGACTACCTCTATTTGGCCATCTGTCTGTGGATGGTAGACAGGTCCAAAAGGCAAGTTAATGCCAAGCTTTTGCCATAAGGTCTTCCAAAAATGGCTCATGAATTTGTTGTCTCTATCTGAAACAATACTGAGTGGGAGTCCATGTATCCTCACCACTCCACTGAAAAATAGCTAAGCAATGTTACAAGCATCATGAATAGTCTTGCAAGGTATAAAATGTTCCATATTACTAAATCTGTCCACTATAACAAAAATACTATCATATCCCTACCTTGTTCTTGGCAAACCAACTACAATATCCATGCTTATGCATTCCCACAGTCTAGTTGGGATTGGAAGTGGCTGATAAAGACCTACATTAGATGATGTGCCCTTTTCTTTTTTGACACACTACACAACTCTCAACATACTGTCTAACATCTCTATTCATCCTAGGCCAAAAATAGAACCTAGCGACTAGCTCTTGAGTCTTACCGACTCCAAAATGACCACTAAGTGCTCCATTATGTTTTTCTTGGATCAAATTCTCTCTCCTAGACCCTTTAGGAACACAAAGTTGACCTCCTTTGAACAACAAATCATTCTGCAAAGTATATTCAGAAAACTCACCATGAAAGTTGTTTTTAAACTCCTTGCATACCTTGTAGATTTGGGAAAAATCTTCATCTTCAGCATATAGGTCTTTGAAGCTATCATTACCTATGCTTTGTAGCTGAACTTCTTGGATTGTGAAAAGCCTTCTACTCAATGCATCAGCAACCTTATTCTGTACTCCCTTTTTATGCTTGGTATTGAAAGTGTAAGCTTGTAGATACTCCACCCACTTCATGTGTTTGCTGATAAGTTTGTCTTGAGAGTTAAGGAAGTTGAGAGCTTGGTTATTAGTATATACTATGAACTCCTTTGGCAGCAAGTAGTGCCTCCACTTCTTGAGTGTTTGGACTAGAGCATACAACTCTAAGTCATAAGAAGAGTACTTCTTCTTTGCATCATTTAGCTTCTCACTATGGAAAGCTACTAGTCTTCCTTCTTGGATTATGACAACCCCAATGGCCACATTACTTGCATCACATTCTACTATAAAAAGATTATCAAAGCTTGGAAGAACTAGAGTAGGAAACCCTGCTATCTTCTCCTAGAGTGTTTCAAACCCTTTGTCTACTTGTAGTGTCCATTGAAACTTTGTCTTCATCCCACCTTTAATGGTGTCTAGCATAGGTGCACAAATTCCACTGAAATGTCTAATGAACTTTTTGTAATACTGAGCTAAACCATGGAAACTTCTCACCTCAGTGTCAGCCTTGGGAGTAGGCCAACTTAGAATGGCATCCACCTTTTCTTGGTCCATTTTTAGGTTACCCTGTGACAAAACAAAATTGAGATACACCAGCTCCTACTTCATGAAGTCACACTTCTCCAAGTTGAGAATTATCTTTTCATCATACAATTTCTTTCAAACAAGTTTCAAATTCCTAGTATGCTCCTCCTTAGTTTTTCTAAAAACAAAAATGTCATCTAGGTAGACAACAACAAATTTACCAATGCATTCTACCAATACCTCATTCATCAACCTCATAAAATTTTAGGGAGCACTAGAAAAACCAAATGGCATCACAAGCCATTCATACAAACCTTTTGTAGTTTTGAAGGCTGTCTTCCATTCATCTCCTTCATTAATTCTGATTTGGTGGTAACCACTCTTGAGATCAATCTTGCTGAAGTACTTTGCCTCCCATAAACAATCCATTAGGTCTTTAATTTTGGGTATTGGAAACCTATACCTAATGGTGATTCTATTTATGGCTCTAGAATGAGTACAAAGTCTCCAAGATCCTCCTTTCTTAGGTGCTAAAATATTAGGGACTGCACATGGGCTTATGCTCTTTCTAATTAGGCCTTGGTTCAATAATCCTCTGATTTGCTTGGCTATTTCCTCATTTTGTTGAGGGGTCATCTTATAGGCAGCTTTGTTGGGTAAGGTAGCTCCTAGAATGAAGTCAATCTTGTGGCTAACAAGTCTCTTAGGAGGTAGGGGAGTGGGCTGGCCATCATTCACAATATCCCTATACTCTTCAAGTATTTATTTTACCTCATTTGGTATCTCTGATTTCTTTACAGCAACTTCATCTTTTGGCTTCAATACTAAAGCAAAACCAACTCCTTCTCCTTCTTCTAGAGTCTTCAAGAACTCCTTCTCACCAACCATGAGCACACTTGGACTTGATGTTTTCACCTCTCCTTCTATTAGTGACTGAATTTTGAAAGTCACTCCATCTTTCTTGAATGAGTATGCATTCTTGGTTCCATCATGCATGGCTTGTCTATCAAATTTCCATGGCCTTCCAAGTAGAAGGTGGCATGCATCCATGGGAAGAATGTCACATAGAACTCTATCTTTATACTTTCCAATGGTAAACTCTACCCATGCTTGTTCTCCTACAAACACATGTTGTCCTTTGTTGAGCCATGTAACCTTGTATGGGTTTTCATGTGGAATCCTTTTCAAATTTAATTTGTTGGCTGCCTCTTCACTGATGATATTATCAGTTGATCCTGAATCAATAATGACTCTACACACCTTTCCTGTAATCTTGCACTTCACTCTAAAGAGTGCTCTCCTTTGGCTTGGTTCTTCTTTTCTTGGCTCTCTAATTAAGGTCCTTATCACAAGGTTCTCACCTTCTTCTTATTCTAATGGTACCTCAGATGGCTTGCTGCTGCAACTTGATTCTTCTTGGTCATAATTAACCCTTTTCCCACCTCCTTGTGAAGTAGAACATTTTTCAGGACACCGATATGCAGGGTGTCCAAATTGCTGACAATTGTAACACTTCATTGAAGAGAAGTAAGATCCTCTTCCTTGGTTATTAGTTCTTCCTCTTGAACTAATATTTGAACCTCTTCCACGGTTATAACCACCTCTTGTGTTACTGGATTCTCCTTGATTCTCAGTGAGTTTAGACTCATTCTAATTTCTTCCTCCATATCCTCCTCTATGACCTCTACTGTCTCTTCCTCTTCCTCTACTATTTGAATCTTGTTTCTTCTTGAATTTTTCCTCTACTTTGAGGGCTAGCTGGTAACATTGGTGTATAGCCTTGGGGTTTAAGAGACTAATTTCCTCTTGGATACTCTACTTGAGACCATTCAAGTACCTAGCCACTTTCAAGATTTCTCCTTCCATCACATGCAACCTTAAGCATATTTTGTGAAATTCTTCGGTGTAGGAATTGACTTCTAAATCTTTTTGTCTCAGATTCTGTCTCTTTTTGTGCAACTACACTTCATAATCATCAGGAAGGTAAGTTTCCTTCATCTTGGCCACCATACCTTTCCAACTAGTTATGGGGTACTTTCCTTCTTTTTCCCTCTCATCTTGGACAAATTTCCACCAAGTGAGAGTAGTTCCTCTCAACCTTGTCTTGGCTATTCTTACTTTCTGAGCTTCAGTCACATTATCATAGTCAAAGTGATTTTTGAGACCTTCTATCCATTCCATGATTAATTCTGGTTCCATCTTGCCACTAAATAGAGGCACACCTTCTTAGGAATTACCACTCATTTCCTTCAATGCTTTCAAGAATGGCTCTTCTTGAAGCACATGGTCTGGCTCTAGAATAATGTCTTCTTCTACCACTGCTTTACCCTTTCCATCAGTTTCTCTCATCCGTTCACTGAATGTTGTAGTCCTAAGCTACACTTATTCCAACTTAGTCATTATTTCAGCTAACTGTTCCTTTAGGAGTCTATTCTCCTCCTTTTGCTCTTCCACATCTTTTGTGAGTTCCGCATTGGTCACCATCTTGGATGAGTTGATAGAAGTTTCTACAGATAACATCCAAACAACACACGCCCAAAGTTTTTAGGGCTCTGATACCAATCTAATGTGGACAGAAGTCTTGTTGCTACTACAGAACCAACTTGGTTCTATTCTGAGATCTTTCTCTTAGATCTCTTAGGGTGTTCACAACCCTAAACTGAGGTAAGTCACTCTCAACTTTACCTCCTCTTCAAGACTCAGTCCGCATCGAAGTGCTTTTCATCTTCTCCTTTCTGACTCTACACAAGTAGATTCATTCAACCAATGTTTTCATAACATTGTTCTCAATCTCTTCCCCAGCCGGACTATTTCCAAGCTCGCCTAGGGTAAGATCTCCAGATTCACACTTGTTGCTACTCCTACCAAAAATAAAAAGGAAACTATGTACAAGGGCTCCTCTCGAGCTCCATCCCAACACATGAATCTCACCATGGGTTCAGGAATCTTGAGGAGCCATTATTGCTTACAACCCAGAACATGTGAAGAACTAAAAAATTACAAAGCAGAAAATAAAGTAACTAATCTACTTGCATGCAAAATGAACAAAGAAGTTTGATATGCACTAAACACACTATCTGCAACTTCTCATTATTAGAAAAAAATAAAATAGTACAATAATCTGCAACTCTGTGATTTCCTGTAGCTTCTCTTCTTCTACAATCTCTACTCACTAGATCTCTAAAATGAATGCTTTTGGATGTTATTAGTAACCATCCTCTCATAGGAAATAGCCCTAATGGTCCACTCATTCACAAGAATCTCTTCAGGAACCGTTACGTTAACCATACTATCCATAAAAGACAAGATCCACTTTTTACGGACCGTTACAACTAAATATTACTGAGCAACAGTAATGCAAGCCAAGCTACAGTATTGGCTAAGTTGCAGTGTTAACTTGACTGCAGTGTTAACTCGGCATCATTGTTAACTCCACACCAGTGTAGGCTGAGTGCCAGTGATACCAAGTGTTGGAATTATGTTATATTTGTCATCAGTGAAAACACTTATTCGATTCTGAATGCTTACCGAGCTCAACACTCAGTCCACAGCTTATACCGAGCATTCAGTAATCACTTTCTAAAGCTCAGCAGTTAAACAGTTCAAACCGAGCAAAAAAGTAGTCACCGAGCATATGAACAGTTCAGCAGTGGTTACCGAGAAGAGCAACATGTACCGAGCAGATGGTAGTCACCGAGATTCACCGTTACTACCGAGTCACCAGCGGTTACCGAGCGACATTATATCTACCGAGTCACCAACGGCTACCGAGTTCCAAGCTACACTTCGGGACTAGTATGGACCAAGCTTCTACTCTTACCGAGAGCATGACGATGCCGAGTATTGTAGTGGATGCTGAGTATCAGAAGATCA
>MU224829.1:327985-377687 GCA_018584345.1 Thuja plicata | reverse complement strand
GGTAGACTTAACAGTCTTTCATAAATCTCCTAACAGAGTGCATACTTCATTGTATGTTTGTAAATCCTCTAATAAGGTGGACCTAGCAGTCCTAATTGCTTCTAACAGGGCAGATCATTAGAAGTGATCATTGTAAGCCTTAACCGACCAACTTTATACTGCAGTACCAAAGTTTTGTGGGTACCATCCCCACCCCAGTTTTACTTTCTATTTGGAAGGTTTCTGGGTCACCAAATCTTTGTGTTTATGTGTTATGAATGGTTATACTTTCATGCTTGCAGTAGATTAGATAAATGAATGGTAAAATTATATACATGTGCAGAAATGTTTTAAAGTTTTAAGAGTTACTGATTCACCCCTCCCCTCTCAGTAACTTGGCTAGTCTTGATTATTTCCAACAACCAAGAAGCTTATCCAAAGTTCCTAATGCCTTGGTTGGATTTCCAAAGGCTTCCAAACTACCTCTCACACACACACAACTAAAGGAAACCAACTAAGCAACCTATGTAGACATGGATTGACCTAGTCATATCCATCTTAGGGAAATAGAACAAATGGCCTTCTAAGGTCCACACACACTCTCTTGACTTGGCTAGAGTAAGTACATGCCAGAAATAAGGAGCTAAGGGTTGAGTTAGGTATGCTCATGTACCACGGACAAGGGGTAATCTCCACCTATGCCGAAGCCCAGCTAGAATCTACAAAAACACAGTGTCATATTCATGCCTTTGGGATTTTTTCCAAAGGAGAGACCGGAGGTGATGGAGAAAAAAATCATGAGGAAGAGTGTAGCGTCGTACACTTTCTTGCGGCCTAGTTTGTCACCCATTTAGCCAAAGAATAGCTGTCTCGTGAATGTTCCATAGAGGGCCACCCCCTGAATCGGCCCCAATATTTGGATGTTCAAGGTGCCCACCGCCTTGCCATGGTCTGTTGGGTAATATATTCTTCCCAGCAGTTTGGTGACAGTGGTGATGCAGAAAAGGTCATAGGCATTAGTGAAGAAGCCCATTCTGACAATTATGATGGCTATGAAATGGTACCATTGTGTCTTTGCCACGTCCAGAGCGTTCAGCACCTCCACCTACTTCTTCTCCATTATTGCAACTCCGCTCACCTACAAAAGTCAGAGAAAAATAAGACTGTCAGAGAGAAGAAAACAAAGAAAATAATATTGAGGAAGACTGTATTGGGCTTGGGCTTCATAGATATACATACCACTCAAATCTTGAGGTTCCAAAACATTTGCCTGCCGAAATCCATATACTCGTCATGTATTTATATTGAGTTTTTATTCTAATAGAATATGCTTTCATGCCTGATGTCAATGACCTATCCTCCTTGTTTCTTTTCTTTGTTGTCCATAGAATTAGAGGGACTGAGTATATAAGGTTTCGTATTCTTTTATATGCTCTTCGATCTTGCCATGGCCCATTAAAATCTTTTCCAATGCTCGCGGACTTAACCCAGAGCATTACAATTGTGCATTGTGCCCTCAGTCATTTTTTCACATATTAAGGTGTATGTCAATTATGAAATCCTAAGACGGTTGGTTATGTGAATAATGACTATTTGTCCTTTCTTTTTATTAATTTCTCTCACGAACTGCAGGGTATTGCTATGCAAATAAATTATTTATACTTCTAAACTACAATTATACAATTATGGTAGAGGGTATGGTTGATTTAATTAATACACTAAAAGCGTTTATCATATGAAATGGACCCTCATTGTAGAAAACTATTTTTCATTTTGGTAATTAGTCTTGGTATGATGTTACAGAACCTCTAGTAACCTTGATGCATATAACCTACCTCCACTTAGATTTAAACTAAAATGTTTTAAGTATATTGCACTTGAAAGGGGAGATCCTATGTGCTACTCAAACTAACTTTGTCTTCTTGTTTTGATTTGTAGGGGTGGGGTGTTGCTGTTTTAGTAGGAGTGCCTTATTCAGATGTAGTTTTCTCTACCAATCTTGTGAATTTTTTGCACGATAAAACACTAAAAGGGACATTCTTTGGGAATTATCACTACTACATTATGGGGTATTTTAAGACATTTTGTAAAGAGGAAATTAACATTTTGTTTTAAATATTAAAATTATTTTATATAAAAATAAATTTTTTTAAAATTGTCTTAAATTATAAATTAAGACAAAAACACATGCCAAAAAGACATTGCGGCAAAAATTAGAGGAAAGACATGCATTTTAGGGAATCGACACGGGAAGAATATTTCTCATTTTACTCAGACATACTTTGCAAGAGTACTTTGTGCCAAACTACCATCATTCCTTCAACAGTATGCACTCGAGGACAATACAACTTTCTTCCCCTATCTTTGCCCATGCGTGTTCTGGTCACTGATAGCAATTGGGAATTTTGGGCTACTGGTCCAAAGTATTGCTACAACGACACTGAGGTAGGTACCCATTGTATTCCCTATTACTAAGAAAGTTTTTCAGAATTGTAAAGGAAAATGAGTCAATCATTGCATGTTAATGAATTATGGTTAAGTTGTGATGAAACAAATTTGTAGAAATACCCAAAAATGTGATACCCTAAGTGTTTATAATTGTAGTTATTTTACTGTTTATTTATGTTCTCGTATCATTTCTACTTTTCATGGCATAGGGTTTATCATCTGTAATGTTTTTCCTATTTGGGTTAGAAAATTTCATGCAACATATTGGGTGTATTTTTGACAATCAAAATCTATAATTATTTTGTTAAGTCCTGGTCATGCAGGGATAGGGATAGAGATAGGCGCAGGGCAATGGATTAGCCTACAAATTTGGCCGTCATGTGACTGAGAGATGTGCTCTAGGGTAAATTAGGGATAAAGAGCCTAAAAGGTTTTAGCACTAACCATTCCTAGAGTGAGGAGCCAACATTTCAGTGGTTGCGGGCTACACAAAAACTTTGGAGAACAGAGTATAAAAGAGGCGCTCCCTTTGGTGAAGCTAATTAGTAAGAGCATTTTGGGTTATCATCTTGAAAATGCCTAGTTATTTTGTCTATATTTTCAATCTGACTGGCTTACCTTGAAAATAATGAAGCAGATCTCTAGGGTTCATTTTATAGTCCCTAATCTCACCCAAAACAACTAGTTTCTTCTTCCTCCGGCATTGTCTTCGAAAAAATGTTGATTAGGAAATTCCTTGGCATATCACAACACTCCAAGTCAACTTAGTCCTTCAATTTTTAGATGAATAGTTCAAGAAGACATCTAAGAACATATATAATGTTGCTAACGTACTCTTCTTGAGTTCAAGGAATTTCAACATAACAATGTAGATTAACTTGTTCTGCTCTGTGCTAGCTCCAACTCAGTCTATAATCTTATAAGAAACTATCCACATCTACATTTTAATCACTTCACTTTCTCCTTTTTGTTCTTTTGAGAATTTGACTGAAGTAGAGTTTCAAGTGATTTGGCCTTTCTGCTTCGTGCTTGGCCAACTTCTTTCAAGAGCTCAGCCAGTCTTTTCTTCTCATCATCCACATCTTCATTTGCTATACCAAGTTTCTCTTCTCTGATTTGAACTATGTACTCCAAAATAGCAATCACCTCTTCTAACCTGTAAATAATGTGTCAAATTCATATTTTAAAAAAATCCCAAATAGCATTTCAAACAACTGAAAATAATATCATCCAATCAATTCAAATAAGATAGAGGCCACAAGCGTTGATGCTGGAAAAGTTACACCAAATAAGGAAATGAATTTGGTATCAGAGCCTAGGAAAATAAACTTTTTTTTTGGGCCACTCTATATGTCATGATATCAACATATTCTGTTAGTATCTACATCTAGATAATATCTATAGAGTGGAGACATCATTTCAATGAGGGCAATGTTTGATAGATTTTTGCTGTGTACGATATCAGAATGAATTAGGAGAGTGTTGGAGTTATACTCTATTTTGGAAATATGTGGTATGTGTTGGAAATTCCAGCAGTAAAAACATTTTCTGGGTGTGGTCAATTTTGAACTAAAGTTTCTATAGGAATTATGATGTTGCAAATTGAATGCATGTAAGCAAATCGACCTTCAGAGAGTTGTGTTGAGGTAAGACTTCATGAGCATTGGTCTGGAAGTGCATAGAGTCTTGATTTTTTTTTAAGTAAAATGAGATCACTCAGAGATTCAAGTTGAAACATGTTGGGTGATCTTGCATTCTGAATATTGATTTGTTTGTGAAGGGTATGGTGTATTTGTATGTTGTAATGCATTCCAATAGATAGAGGAATTGTATTGGGCCAATAACCGAGCCATAGTATTGAGGACCAAAACCTTCACATTATCAGAAGAAAAAGCAACAAAATATTGAAGTTGATGATTATTTATATTCAATGCAAACCTTAGCTAAACGAAAACCTATGAAGGAAGTAAATATGCAAATATAGATATCAAATTTTTAGAAAATTGTATGCTATGAGTTCTTAATGCTGAACATACTTGTATTTTGGATGATATTCAGATTTTGAGGAATATACAAGCCTGTGTATATTTGAACGAGAATGGTGTTTATATAAACTGTAGAAGGGTGGAGTCTATACTTACATGAAGTTGTAGAATTCTTGTAACCATAATTCAAGATAATTTTGTGGAAGAGTTTGAATACCAGTAGAATTGATATGCTTACCAACATTGAGTATGCCATCATTTGATTGTCATTAGATAGTCAAGCAATTTGATGAATGGGGACCCAATAGAAATCTACAATGAAAGTTCAAATCTGGAAAAGTTAGATTTTGATAATGCTTTTATGCTCTACAGTCATTATGCGATTCTTCCAGTGTTTATATAGATCTGGTATAGAGATCTAAATAATAGATTGGGAAAGCAAAATAGATAGTAAAAATCTTAGAAGTTGAAGAGAATTTCAAATGTAGAATAAAGATAGATGGAATTATTTTCAAGTAAAATTTTGGGGTTGATAGTAGAAGGAATTTGGCAGCGATTGACATTAGATAAATTGAGATTTGACAGGTAATATAGTATTTATGATCTGTAATTGATAGTTGAATAAAGAATTTGTTGAATGTAGGTAATTGCAAGAAGAGAGATAATTGTGGTAACCCTTACATTAGAGGTTGCATCATCAAGAGAACAACTTCCAGCTGAGGTTGGGTAGAAGTTGTTGAAGTTGTAGAGACAAAGATCCACAACTTGCGGATGTGGGTAGAAATGTTTGACGAAAGAGAAAGTGAAGCTCTTGAAAGTAGGTAGAGTGCTGAAGCATATAAGAGTAGAAGAGGCAGCTCAGAGGTTCCAAGAGGAAGAACCAATGTTACCAAAAGGCCAAGTTTAGAAGAGAGAAGCTTGGTGAGGTAGTTATAGCAGGGTGAAACATACTTGCTAATGCAGAGGCTTAGTGTAGCTCACAAGTGTATGAGAGAAAGAGAAAGGGTGAACATGAATATTAATAATCATGAAAAGAGTTTAAATGTAAGTGACAATAGCATGGAGGAGAATGCCAAAGTAAGTGGTATAAAAATAAGAAAAATGAGTCCAGAAGTTCATATCATTGCTTCTGAATCTTCTTTTCATATAACAAATAGAAAAACTGATGGAAAAATACATACACTTGTCAAGTGGCTTGTGAGAAATTATAACAACTATATAAAACCATCATTAAATTTTCCAAACAGAAAAACATTATCAGTTTTTAGAAAAGGAAAACCTCAAACTGATCTAGAAACTTACAAAATAAAAATCAATAAAGGAGAAATAAAATTCCAAACAAGAAATAAATTTTCACAGGGATGAGCTAACTTCCTGACCTTCTCTATATTAAGAGGAATAATCAGAGATGCTATATTTTGAGTGGTTTATGATTTTACAGGTTAATGACTAAAATTTGGATTATAACATGTATCTTTAATGAGATTGGAAGTGGCATTTTCTCAGATCCATAATTAAAATCATCAAAAACCAACTTTTCAACTTTTTATTTAAGCTTATTGTATTTTATCTTAAAAGCAAAGTTGCATGGACACAATACTAATATGGCCATTCTTGAAGACGCCCAATATGGATATGGCTAGATATGACATTGATAAAAAAAAACTCATAAACATATTTTAACACAATTTTCTAAGTTATTAGAAGAGACTTTCATTACGTCAAAAGTAACATAAGACATTTTCATCATAGATGCCGGGGGAAAATTACATAGCTTGTATTCTCCATCATTGAAAGCCCAGGTTCGAGCCACAGTAAGACCATGATATGCATCTTGATGAAAAAATTCTAAAACCTTGTGCTCATCAGATGGTTCAGCTGCTTCAATTTACTTTGTGTTGACGGGGTTGTCTGCCAACAGTCATAAGTTGTCACCGAGTTCCGGGGATACTGGCCAACTCCACCTGCAAAGGTTGTCTGGGGAAAATAAATTCTATGGGCCTTCAAGCACCTCGGTGTCGGGTCATGACGGTGCGGGGCTCAGTTGGGAAAAGTGACTATTTTCGAGGAGGATAGCTAGTTTCTTCAACTCAATTCCTCCAGAGATTCAGTAAACTAAGGTTTCCCCTAGCATTCTACACTTAGCAAATAAAATGAAAAAGATCCTGCAGGGTTAGAAACATTTCATCTAACTATAGTCATGCTGAAATGTCTGGAACATCAAAAATACTCTGATAGACTACACTAAATACTGAAGAAATACATAACCATCATCTAGCATTTTATCAGTAGCGAGAGTAAAGAGGTCGTTAATCTACTTTAACATATCAGAGTAGAAGACATAAAGAACATCAAAAATTGAAATACCATTAACTCAGAAGCCAGAATGCCAACAACATCATTGCCAAGAATTCTTCCTTCTTTATTAATGTTCCTTCCAGAAAACACTGGTGCGCGATACAATGGTGGCTCCAGGGGAGCGTTCGACTATATAAAACTAGAACAATGGAGCATTGAGCTCTACAACTTAAAATGAGAAATCGCCTTTCTATTACTATGGACAACAAAATCATCAATTTTGCTGATCCTTGGGAATGGGCCGATTCGGCTATTTATACAATTCTTTTCTAACCCTAACCCTATTTTACATCATGCTTTAATAAAATACAATATCCAGGGGCCGGTACTACCTATGCCACCCTACAAAATACCTAGAGACGGAATAGGTCTGCCATGTCAGAAGAATAAGACAAGAATATACAAAGGAAGAATCAGCCTCGAGAAGAGAGCCATAAAGGAGAAAGAAGAAAGTAGGTCCCCCGAGGATCGAGGCTACATACCTCATAAATGGAAAATGCGGTGCCCTGTCTCCAATGTGCCAGTGTACCCTTGATCGGCGCCTCGAGAAGACCACCCTGTCAGAAGCCCAACTGTTAAGTCGACACCTCCTTGATGTTGCCAACCACCTTCTGACATGCTTTTATTAACCACTTCTGAAAGTGACCGGTCGGCCTTGGGGACCAGGACACAGATCACTTGAACGAATACAAAATCTTGGATCTAGGACTCCAGGATCTGGGAACTTATGTCCCCAAAAGAATAAAGAATACCCAACGTGTAAATTTTCCCCAGCCTCCGCAGAAAGCTCAAGGTTGCTTATTGTTGTTGAAAGCCTGGAGGAGGCGGGATATGCCATCTTCATCTATGTCTTTCAGGTTGGCCCTTCTGTGCTTGGCCACTTCAACTTGTTCCCCCAGGTCTGGAACATTTTCTTTAAATTCATCTGCCATTCTTGCCGTGTCATGACCACTAAGTATCATGCGGGTTAATTTTTCCATTTGGGCCCCATCTATCCCCTCCAGAGATTGATACTGGGACTTCATTATTTCACCAAAACTCCCCAAAACTGAATCTTCGGGGGTACATGTATCTGTGCTAAGGGGATCAGCCCTGGAAGTATTTATTACAAAAGACTTGTATAAATTGGAAGAATGCTTCACCACATTTACCTTATCTTGTAAGGACCCTACCAGTTGCTTGGTCACCTCCAATGTGGGGTCAAGTCTGGAGTGCTGGGTTCTCACAAAATCAAATGATTCCTCACCCAGAATTCCAGATTCAGAAACCATATCTTCTCCCAAGGTAAGGAGCTCTTTGAGCTCTACCTTCCACGCTTGGTAATTCTTAGCGTCACCCTCCCAAAACTCAATAAGAGTTTTTGCCTAATGAATGACTTGTTAGGCTGTGTATAGATCTGGGAGGGTGGACACCAAGAAACGCCAGGTGTTTCCTATCTGCAGGGCGACCCACTCGTCCACTGCCTGGGCTTTCTTTTTCATCATTTGCAGGGAGTCTATGTCACTCTACAATATATCTTCTGAGGTGGAGGCCTCCATAGGAGTGGCACTGATGGGTCGAGCCATCTCGGTGAGCAACCCCATAGGTTTGTGTTCTTTTCCTTCTCTGCTTTGAGCCTCTGGGCTTCCTTTTCATATCGGGCTTCTACTGCCCTTGCTGTCTCCTTAAGCAAGTCTACCTCACCTTGCTTTCCCCTTTTACCTAGTGATACCTCTGCAACCTTATAGTCTCTGGGGTCCATGGTTGCTTCATCAGCTTCTGGGGGAGGTATTGCCACAACGGAAACTATTTCTCCGCCCGGCCCAGTTCGAAGAGTATGAATTGTCTGGGCTTTCTTTTCCTTTGGCGGGGCCTGAACCTGGGCCATCATTTCAGCCAGGGAGAGAGGAATCATAGGAGTGGACTAAGCCTTTCTTTTTCTTCTCTCTACTAGCCACTGAGGTGGGAGGGGTGGCCTTCCTTCCAAAATTTGTTCCCTTGACTCTTCCCCAGTGTTTTGTGGCCGTGGCTCCTCAGTGGCATGGACCTCATCCGTCCCTCTCCCTACCTCAACTTCTTCTACAGCAACATTCTCTTTATCAACCTCCATCTCCTTAGCCTTATCCTCTATGTCTACTACTGGGTCTGGACTCTGGTAGGCTTCCTTGGGGATTTCTTCTTCAAGCTGCTTTTCTTGTTGTTGTTCTTCTTCGGCCAGGGCCTCTTCCTCTGTTGGCACCTCTTTCTGTAGTAGGGGAGGTATCGGGCCGAGATTTAGAGTTTGTGCTGCTATGATCACCTACTCAAAGGTTACTCCCGGGAGTGGCCCTTGGAACGTGGCAGCTAGGGTTACGGTTAATCTCGAAGGTCCGATTCCCCCAGCGAATGCCATTTGTTCATCTTGCTTTTGTTGCTCCACTCCCGGACTATGCATTGTTTGAGCCCTGAAGATAATCTCCAGTTCTGGCTCCTTTTCTTCTACTTGTTGTTCTTGTCCCTATGTAGGCTCTTGTTCAATATCTTCTTTCTCTGTAGCCTCTTATTCTGCCCCGGGGACCTCTGTCTCTATTTGCGTATTGTCCCCCTGCAAGTTTTCAAACTCGTCAGTTGCAAATATATCATCAAATTCTTCTTGTGGAGGGGGACTGGCTGGGACTTTTGTAGGCTCAATTTCTTTCTTCAACTTCAGGGAACTGGAAGAAAGGATTTCCACTTGTTGGGGTTGGGATATCCCCTACCCCGGCTCTGCCTTAGACTTTTTGCTGGGCCTCTTCTTTCTCCGGGCAACCAGGGGTGGCCTTGCATCTCTTATTGCTGCCACCTCCTCGGGATCTACCCCCATTGCCTTCACCATTAGGGCTGCTAATGACAGGGAGGAGGAGGGACGAAGTGATCCGGCCATGAGCGGTGGAGTGGCTAGCCGTGTTATTAATTTCTCCCTCATTTGTTGGGAGGCTTCCATCGACTGCTTTATTTTCTCTGTAATGGGGACTTCTTGCACAGAAGGGGTAGTGTATATCCTTTTTCCCTTATCTACTCCCTACGAAGAATTCCCAGCCCCCGGGGATAATTTGGGTACCGGCTGTGGAGTTAACTTTGGCGCCGGTTGGGCTGCTCGACGAGTACTTCTGGGGCATACCTTCTTGAAATAAGAATGGATTTGCTTGACCACCTCTCAAGTGAAGTCTTTGATTGTGGGCCCTTCCTGGACATTCTAGTTCACTGGTGGAAGGGTCTTTTTATCGATCCCCTTTGCCTTGTACTTGGGATCGATAGTGGGGGTGGCATCTGAGAAGTCTGCTGAGAACTTTTAGAGCTTCAATTTCTGCATCATGCCGGCTATCATTCTGACATAGTGCCTGCTCCGCACCTCCACATCATCTTGGCAATCTACCCAAAAGTCCTCCATGTGTATATGATGGGGCTCTGAAGCCCGGGGCAACGCCGTTGCTATTTTCACATGCGGATCAAAAATTTTCTGCACTAAATAGAATTCCTGCAAGTTATAACTTTTCAGCTCATTATCCGCCTCCTTTGCGGCAGCCAGACTGTAGGTGTAATTCCCACAGGTGATTGGGAATGGGATGTTGGGTATCTTTTTGAGCGCAAAGAGGGTGTGCACCTCCATCAGCTGCCTGCAATACTCCAAGAGCATGATCTTGTCCCCATAATGTTTGGGCAATAAGTAGGGTTTCCCAGAGAAGCCGACGACCCTAATGTATGTGTACTGTTGGAATTGAATATAATAATTTCCATAATTTTGGACCAAATTCATGACGTCTGAGGACAAGTGGTATCCGGCATCCTAGGTGGGTGTAAGCAGGTGATTGTAAATGAACGCGTCGTTTACACGACAGAAATAGGGGAAGCTGGCTTCCCATTAAACTTGTGGGAAATGGTCCTACGGTGCTTTTTTCCTGGGCCAATCCTGAGCACACCGTTAGTAAGTAGGCCGGTGTGATGGGGCCTCTGTGCATTAGGGCCCAAAAAATGTAGGAAGACAAGTATAACTTTTTCTTCCTATTCAGCTGCTGGAACTTGGAGTCGACATGGTTGGATATTATTGTTTCCCAGTCAAAGTATCCTCCCTTTGTGGATATGCCGAGGAGGAAATAGTACATCCATTTGGAAAACTCCTGGGCGGAGTGCTGCCCAAAGAATCGGGCCAATGCTATCATCCCCATCTGGATGATCTCCTTAAATTCAGAGTGAAGAATCTCTATCTTCATTCTTTTTGGGTCCCTCTTCGGGACCTTCAGCCAATGGGTATTCATGTACACCCAGGCCACATCTTCCAGCTGTGTGAATTGGGTCAAGCCATTAGTCCTTGTAACCACTGTGGCTTTGTCAAATTATGGGATTCCCAGTCCCGCCCAGAATGTGTCTGGGTCGAGGGATACCAGAGGAGTAGGGTATCCTGTTGGTTCTGTGGCTGTGAGCATAACAGCCTGAACGGAGGATTTGTAGTTTGTGGCCAATGTTAGGACAAGCTCTGAGGATTTCACGGAGCACGGGAAACAAGCCACCTGGAGAATTCCAGAGTTCCCAAAGTTGATTACTAATTGATCTCCAGCCTGTCGCTGGATGTGCATTATTTTTACCAAAGCCTGCATCTCTGGCCATGTTCTGACGCTGGTGTTGGTCATTATCTTGACCTTTGACTCAATCTTTGAGCCCATGATGACATTGTCTTGTAGAAATTTCATGGTCAGGGGCAGCTTTTCTAGGGCCTTCTCCATCTTGGACTTTACTGCTGCCCTGGTTTCTGTTGCGAAAGGTAGCTCTGGACTTCCGGGTGGAGAAGATGCAGATGCTTCAGACATGTTTGGAAATGAAATTCAGGAACCTACAAGACAAAGCGACCATCAGAACACACTTACTAGAATAACTATTCTGAGGTTCGGAGATCTTACCACCGCGACGCTTGCTTTTCCTGAAAAGTTAGTTTTATGCAAAGATAATCGAAAAGCAAAACACATCGTAAACTTTAGATTTCATTAAACACTCAGGTCCGGGGTTTTTATCACACTTGGTAAGGACATAAGATAGATGACAATAAGAGACCAAAAGCCTGGAGAAATGATCGTTGGTGAGGACGTGTAAAAAGGCAAGTCCTCGAGCCCACGTGGGCGTCACGTGCGTAGGTATTAAATAGAAGTTATGGTGATGACGGCGGAGCCAACTATCCGAATGCGTAAAAAGTGAAAGCCACTTGGCTGGAATTGATTGTGCGCATGGGACATAAATGAGGTTCTGACAGACTTCATGGAGGAGAGAGAAAATTGCCTGTTTGAAACCAGCTGAGAGCCGAGTTTCAAACAGGTGGTTTTTTTCCCTGAAGCGAGTTTGTGGGTGGAAAACGACAAACACAGGTGACTCGACCAGCTTGTCAAGCCACCTGAAAGGATATACATAGAGCTGAGGGATATATAAAAAGAAACAGAGGGATATACAGAGACTATACACAACTATGTACATATATACATAAATATACATGCATATTCACAAAATATACAATGCGGAATGACGTCCGCAGAAAAATCAGACAAGATAGAACACATATATACAGCTATCTACATGCTTTACAGATGAACCACCTCTGCACAGAGGGCGGACCACCCTCTGGCAGAGAGCCGACCCACCAATGGGCGGCAGAACCAGATAAATAGAAAACCAGACGAAACAGACGACAAAGCAAACAAGACAAACAAAACCAAACGAAACGGAAGAAAACCAGAGGATAAAAATAGAAACACCAACCTGAGAACACAGAAGGCGGAGGAAAGGGAAGAGTTACCGCGGGAGCTCTGCAACAGCTTTTAGTCGTTAAACGATCACTACCACTACCACAAAGTGCTTGCAATTGCCTGAAAGTGACTGGAAATGCTTAAGCGTTGATTATCACTAACTCTCTGCAAATGCTCTGTTAATTGCTTTGAAATCGCTCTGTCAATCGCTCTAAGTGCCTGAAGGTTTTAATCGTGATAAATGTGAAAGGGACAGGTAAGCTCTATTTATACCCGCGGTAAAAAGGTAATCCTCCTCCTTCTGGCAATCTCTGGTCAAGAAAACCTCTGAACTCCAGGCCCAGGGATTCCCCTTGATGATATCCTTAAGAACATCATGGCGAAGAATTTTGGAGTCCAGAATCTAGTTCCCAATGAAGGACAACCTCCGGGACCAGGGTCCTGGAGACAAAAACCAAACAAACAAAATGCCACACCGGGGAAGAAAACCCCAGAGAAAGAAAACAAAAGGGAAAGAAAGACAAGGCAAAGTCGCAAGCAGAACAAAACCAAAGAAAAAAAAGGGGGGACCCAACATTTTGCACACAAAATGTAGGGACGGGGCTGCAGGGCATAACAAATGGCGACTATCTAGGACAAATGTCTTAGCGCATTTGAGAACTATAGAATCTCTGGTTAACAAAACTGGAATAAGCCGCTTCCTGAACCGTCTGACAGACAAAGAGCAACATATCTGAGAGAATCTGACCACGCGAGAATTAGTCTGGAATCCTTCACTAGTGGTGTCGTGTGTGCTTTGGAAGGAAATCAAGCCGATGACCTCTGGGAGGAATAGAGAAGAGGCACTAATTACATCAAACTAGTCATCAATTTGATTGCTTCCCCCGGAGACCGGAGTTTCATCGCGCTTTTCCTTTTTGGTTATTTTGTTTCTGGGTGGGGAAGGTGGTACTTCTTTCACCATTAAGCTCAAGCTTAGATAATTTTAATGGCGATACTTTTTTCACTTGTCCACCTATATTTAGATAGTTCGAAGAGGGGATAAAAATCTAGACCTGGGAAGAATTCTTTAAAGTTTCAGACCTGGGTCAACCAATCAGTACAACCGATCTACCCTCGGTGTGTCTGATTACTTGTTCCTTATATTATTTTTGTTCACTGATTGCCAGATTCCTGGAGAGAACACCCAATGGAGATTCCTCAAAATGTGCCATATCCTATGAAACAACCCTGGAGGCCAGGCCGGCTCCACCGTGCTAAAGACAGATTCTAACGTTCACCACACTGTAGACATTGTACCAAAAACCAAAGTTATGTGAAGCATTCCAATTCCTGCAAGACGGAACAAAATGTCGAGACCCGAAAAGAAAACTGAAATGAAAACAAAAATAACAAAAAGAGGACTGCCCCTGGGGGACAGCCGGCAAAGCTATTTACAAGGTAGGGTACCTCGCACGAGGGACCCAAAGGAAATATTTACAAGCGGGAGACTTTACACATAATACAACTCTGGACAAACTTACCCTACTCGAAGTAGTGCTTGAGAAACTGTCTATTAACGGGCAATGCGATAGGTTCTCCAGTAAGGGTGTTAAGGCGATAAGTATTTTCCCCACAGATTTCTGAGATTAGGTACGGTCCGAGCTAGAGCCTTTGGAACTTGGTATGCTTTCCTTTCTTCTCCCGGGCCTTGTCCCACAACAGGACCAGATCTGAGATCTGAAAAGCCTTATATTGGGCTCTTCTGTCAAACCATCATTTTACCACTGCTTGATGATGCGCAAAATGTTCAAGAGCCACGTCTCGTTGTTCTTCCATCCGCACCAGGTTTAAGAGCCGAACCTCCACGATGTCGTCCCTGTTGCTAAATTACTGCATAAACTATAAAACTGGGATCTGTAGGTTCACTGGGAATATAGGGTTCTGACCGTAAACCAAATGGAATGGGGATGTTCCCAGGGCGGCCTTAACATGAATGCGATCTGCCTAGAGGGAAAATTTTAACTTTTGATGACAATCCCAGGGATTCTGTTCTAGGAGATGCTTGATCACTTCAAGCAAATTTTTGTTTGTCGATTTAGCAATGCCATTTCCCTGGGGATAATAGTTGCTGGAGAACTTCAAAGTGATCTTCCGATTGTAGGTCCATTTGAGTAACTATGCAGAAGAAAATGTCAGACCATTGTCGCATACCAAAGCAAAGGGCATCCCGAACTGTGTGACGATGTTTTCTTCCAAGAATTTGATGACTATGTCTGCCATGTTGTTTTTGCAAGGTATAGCCTCAGACCACCGAGTGCAGTAATCAGTAGCAGTTAGAATGTATTGGTGATTGGCAGAAAAGTTGGGGTTGATTTCCCCGATGAAGTCAAATGCCCACTGGGCAAAGGGTCTAGTCTCATAGACTGGTTGTAAAGGCATAGCTAGGTTACGTTCATGATGCGCTGCGGTTTGGAAAGTATGGCATTTTCTTACATGAATGTAAATGTCCTTGAATATACAGGGCTAGTAATACCCAGCCCAAAGGATCTGATGGGCAGTGGCGTCGGCTGAGCCATGCCCAGTTTTGAACTGTCCATGGAATTCATCAATTATTCTTACAGCTTGGTCTCTGTCGATGCACCGGAGGTACACTCCCTCATAGTTTCTACAATAAAGCGCAGAGTTTTTGATCATGAAGTGAGCGCTTTTCATCCGCAGGGCGCAGCGTTTGTGGGGAGGTAACCCCTCTGGGCATTTATTATTGAGTAACAAGTATACCAGATCAGTATACCATGGGTCTTGAGTAATGGACTCCACTGTGTAAGTCTGACATTCTATGCGGGGAGTCTCTTTTGCCATCGCTTGACTTAGTCCCTGGCCCCGGCCTATCTTCATGGGCTGCATTTCTAAGTCATACTCCTAGAGGATGGCCATCCATTTCCCCCGTCTCTTACCCAATTCACTCTGCATCAGCAGAGACTTAACGGCCTGGTCCAGAATAATAGCATGTACCTTGCTCCGAAGAATATAATGCCAGAATTTCTTCACTGCGCGAACTAGAGCAAAGGCCTGCTTTTCTAGTGATGAATATCAGACTTTGGCATTCTTGAAAGGGGAACTCATGAAAGTTATTGGTCGTTCTTCCCCCTCAACCTTTTGGGTCAACACTACCGCGGTAGAATGCAGCAAAGAAAAAGAGTTAATGTAAAATGGAAGGGAATAGTCCGGACTAGCCAGGACAGGTGCTTCCGTTATTGTCTGTTTGATTTGGGCAAATGCCCATTTTTCTTTAGGGCTCCACTCAATTTTGGCATCTTTTTTCATCATCTCATTGAGCGGTTTAACTATTTCTACGAACCCCATGATGAACCATTGTACAAAGTTGATCTTTCTGAAGAAGGATCACATCTCTTTCTTGCTACCAGGCATTTATAGATTCAGCAATGCTTCAACTCTATCAGGGTCTATGGATATACCCTTCTCAGAGATGATATGCCCAAGCAACTTCCCCTCGGTGACCCTGAATATGCACTTCTTAGGGTTGAGGGATATCCCATACCGGTGACATCTCTCACAAATCTGAGCGAGATGGGCGGCATGGTCACGCCTGTCCTGGGAAAGGATGGTCAAATCATCCATGTACATGATTATGCACTGGTTCACAAGGCCCTCGAACGCAATGTGCATGGCCTTTTGAAATGTAGCCCCTGTATTGATCAAACCAAAGGGCATTCTCCTATATGCAAACGTTCCCCACTTGGTGGTAAATGCTATTTTCTCTCGGTCTTCATACTTAACCATGACCTGGTTATATCCTGAGTATCCATCCAAGAAGGACATCATCTAGGATCCATTCACTATCTGCAACACCTCATCCAACGAAGGGAGAGGGTGATTATCTTTCTTGGAGGCCTTGTTCAAGTTTCAAAAATCCATGCAAAGGTGGATCTCACAGTTTTTCTTCCTTACAGGGACCAGGTTGGCAACCCATGTAGTGTGCTGGATTGGGAAGATTATCCAGCCTGACAGCACTTTCTCTACCTCTTGATGAATCAACGGCTCTATCAGGGGGTTGACCGGTCTTTGCTTTTGCTGAAAGGGCTTAGCATCTAGTTTTAGGGGAATAGTATGGGTCATGATGGATGTGTCATATGTTTTCAAGTCTTCATAACCCTAGGAAATTACGTCGATGTATTCTCAGAGAACCATGAGAATCTTCTCCTTTTCCTCAGGGGAATAGGAGGTACCAATGTGAATAATCTTTTCTTCATCAGGATGCCAATGTTGACCTTTTCAAACTTTCCTCCCTCAGAGGAGGATGACACCTTCTCATGGGCCCGAGGGTCCAAGTCGAAGATTCGTTCTAGCACAACCATCCCCTTTGGGATGGTATTAGTGGGCAGGTCCATGATCCCATCGTCTTCATCACCCTGCCCAGTATCGTCATGGTCTCGTTCCTCCACTATCTGGTCTTCAAAGACACCAACATTCGCCATGAAGGCCAGGATATGCTGATCGTCCTCAAAAACCTGAAAGTGGGTGACATTATCTAGAATGGATGGGGTGGGGACCATCTCAACCGAAAATCTCCAGAGTCGCGAGCCGGCCATTGGCGCAAGTGTGCTGGCAGAAACGGCGAGGGCATCCGGGACATAGTTCTATCGTTGGGGAACGAGGTCAATGGAAAAGGCATTAAAATCTTTGATAAGGCTCCAAGCCCGGTTGCGGTATGTGGCCAACCTCTTGTCGTGACATGTGTATTGACTCTGAACTTGTTTAACAATCAATTCTGAATCACCCAGAGTCTGGAGGCGGGTGATACCCTTCCTTAGTGCAAATAAGAGTCCAAGGACCAAAGCCTCATACTCTGACATTCTTCATATAGTTAAACTACAGCCTGTAGGACGCGAGGAAAGACTTCCCTCAGGGTTGATTAGTTCTACCCCAGCCCCGCAGCCTTGTTTGGATCGGGACCCATCGAACTTGAGGGTCCACAAGTCATTGTTAGTAATCTGGGGCTGGGGAGGGGGAGTAGTCTTTGGACTGTTGTTGGGAGACTTAGGGGGTCTCTCCTGGACTACCGGTTTGAAAGTAGAATTTACCTCCGGAGGTGTTTGGACTTGGGATTCTCGGAGAGGCGGTACCAGCGGAGCGCATCCCGTAGGAACACTGGGCTCCGGGGAATTAGTAACATGTTTATTCTGAAAGGTATCAAGGTGCCGTTTAGTGATAGAAAGACACGGCCCACACTCAAGTTCTGAATGTTTCTGGTAGTGCACTCGGCACCAAGTGCCAGACAGGAGTGTGGCAAGGGTTGCGGTGGCGCCTTGAGAATCAATCTCAACCCTCATCTTTTCTTCTAGGTCCTGGGTTCTTTGTAGCACGGTGGGATCCTCTCCGAGGATGAAATTGAATGTTAAGATTTCAAAGGGTCGGTACACCCCCAGAGAAGTCTCAGAGAAAAAGACCTCATTGACCCTCCCCACCTCGGTGAGGGCCTGTTTCATCCAGGGTTCGCTTTCAACCTAGATCTTATTGGACTCTCCTTCCCATGGAAGCCATAAATGGGTGAAGTCGGTCGAAAAGTATCCATTCAAGGACTTAGACCAATTCTGACTTAATAACATCCCGTAAGTCTCTAGGATGTCCACCACTTGTATGTCAATGATGCTGGCTATCCTGCGGTCCTAGATAAGCTGTATCCAGATGTTTTTCAATTCTCCCACCATTTTTACAGCAGTCTTATCCAGCTGGATCACTACGCCATTAGATGGGGTGGGGTGGAATCTGAGCTTCTGACAAATGGACAAGGGCATGATGTTACCCAAAGCCCTAGAGTCCACTAGGAAATTGTGTATATTTTTTCCATGGATATTTAGGCCTAGTAGGAAGGGAGGATCCTCATTGTTTCCCTAGAAGATGACTGCGTTAGCATCTTCGAATGAGATAGTCTTGGGCAGGCGGCTGACGGCTTCCATGTTTCCCAAGAGCTTCAGAAGAGACTTCTTCTACTCGGTACAGTTTAACAAAACCTCCATCAAGGTCATGGAGGTGGTGGTCTGTTCTAACGCCTTCGTAATGTCGAATCTTCTTCCCAGGAATGGATGATTTTCCTCAGCAAGATCTTTTTCTTGGTTAGAGCTAGGACCTCTTGGAGGAATGGGTCGGTCAGTCATGTTATTCTAGGGAGGAGGAGTGTCTTTGATAGGGGGTGTGAGAATGTAAGCTGGTCCTTTGCCAACCTGACTTCGAGTGTTGTATGGAGTCCGCAGGTCAGTAAAGGCATTGGCCTCGAAGGGCGGAATAGATTCGTCAAAGAATCCCTGCAATTCAGATTCTTCTTCATCCTCCCCAGAAGTTTCAAAGAAGATGGTATCACAGGTGAAGGCACTGTGGGTTGTCTCTTGGATATGAGGTTCTAGAGGGGTAGTGTCATGCGACTGCTGCCTGTCCAGTTGGGAGATCATGATGACCTTCTCCAAGGTGGCACAATTCACCTCATTATGCGAACCTGTATCGTGCAATCTACACCAATTAGTCATGGGCTAGAAGTCTGTGACTGGTGTAAAATGTGATGGTCCAGCACCATTTTGGTTGGCATTTTGGTTGGGAGGTGGGCCTCTGGTGTTCGCGCTATTATTCCATTGCTGTTGATTGGGTTTAGACCCGTTATTGAAGTTTCTTCCTCCGGTGTTGTTGTTTCATTTACCGGAGAAAATGTTTCCCCTCTGGGAATTTGAATTCTGGGGTGTGTAGGACCCCGCCTTTAGTTGGCCCATGTCTACTGTCAAGGTAGACAACATTTTCCAGAGGGATTCGACCTCGGTGGTCAACTGAGTGTTAGCGTCATAATGTGGCAGTTGTTGTTGTTGTTGGCTTCCCACAAAGGCAGCAGTATTAGCTGGAGTCGAGGGTGACAATCCTCTAGTCACAGATGACTGAAAGAAGGGCACTCCAGACGGTTGTGTCTGAGGTTGTTGTGCCTGCTGTGGCTGATTCCAAGGGAAAAATTCTAGACCTGGCGCCTTCTGGGTCTGAGTTGGGTAAACATACCGGGCCTGCTGGTCTATCGAAGGTGGTGGAGGATTCATCGCCATCGACGGGCCACCCATTGCCAGATTGGGGTTGTATCCCCTGACATATGCAGTTCTGCCGGGGGTGATGTTGAAGGGCGTACTCTGCACAATCCCGCCTGGGGATTTGTTGAGACCACGAGACAGTTCTAAGGCTAGGTTGTAGACTTTTGCCAAGGTGTCCCGGTCACCCGCGGCAGTTGTTCTCCAAAGGAGAGTTGCAACGAAAGGGTCCATCGCGTTAAGATAGGTCTGTATGGTTACTTCTGGGGATGGAATAAAAGGGTCTGTGCATCGCTTCAGGGTGTGCTGTAACCTATGATTGAATGCTGCAAGAGGTTCATTGGGTTCCTTCCTGATGGAGATGAACTGGCTATGTAGGGACTAGGCTGGGTCCACATGCACGCGAAAGGCAGCCAGGAAGGCGTCCTCCATGTCCTGCCAATTGTTTATGGAGTTGGTAGGAAGGTTAAGGTACCAGTTCAACTCACCTTGCCCTAAAGATAAGGGAAACATACGAGTCACAACATCCTCATGTTGGATCCGGTGTCGGTTCATGGCATCTTTGTATGCCTGTAAGTGTTCTTCCGTGGTCTGTGAGCCTAAGTGCTCATATCATGGGTAGATCTTCTCCGGGTGAGAGGGTAGGTCATTGATTGCACCCAAAAAATTTTCCATTGGGGACCCGGTATTTCCAAAATACGCGGCCATTGGGGGAACTATATGTGGGGTAGTTTGGGTATTGGTTCCCGGGGTTGTCTGAGAGGTTTGGGTATTATGAGGTATACTAGACCCCCAGACAATAGTGGTTGGTGTGATTTTTGAGGTCTACCTCTTTCGAGCAAGAGGCTCAAGTTTGACAAACCTTCTGGGATTCAGGGCAGACCTAAGGACTCTTTCAAATTTTACTGGGGAGAAAGATCCAATCCCGCTAAAGGCTTGACTCTTAAAACTATAACTCACGGAACCCTCAAGAGGTGTACAATTGGGATCTCGGGAGGGGGATGAGTTCATGCCCTCCTTCTAGCACCAATTTCTGTTGACGGGGTTTTGTTGACCATGTCCTCCAACAGTCATAAGTTGTCACCGGGTTCCGGGGATACCGGCCAACTCCGCCTACAAAGGTTGTCTGGGGAAAATAAATTCTCTGGGCCTTCAAGCACCTGGGTGTCAGGTCACGATAGTGCAGGGCTCAGTTGGGAAAAGTGACTATTTTCAAGGGGGATAGCTAGTTTCTTCAACTCAATTCCTCTGAAGATTCAGTAAACTAAGGTTTCCCCTAGCATTCTACACTTAGCAAATAAAATGAAAAAGATCCTGCAGGGTTAGAAACATTTCATCTAACTATAGTCATGCTGAAATGTCTGAAACATCAATAATACTCTGATAGACTACACTAAATACCAAAGAAATACATAACCATCAGCTAGCATTTTATCAGTAGCGGGAGTAAAGAGGTCGTTAATCTACTTTAACATATCAGAGTAGAAGACATAAAGAACATCAAAACATGAAATACCATTAACTTAGAAGCCGGAATGCCAACAACATCATTGCCAAGAATTCTTCCTTCTTTATTAATGTTCCTTCCAGCAAGCACTGGTGCATGATATAATGGTGGCTCCAGGGGAGCATTCGACTATATAAAACCAGAACAATAGAGCATTGAGCTCTACAACTTAAAATGAGAAATCGCCTTTCTATTACTATGGACAACAAAATCATCAATTTCACCGACCCTTGGGAATGGGCCGATTCAGCTATTTATACAATTCTTTTCTAACCCTAGCCCTATTTTACATCATGCTTTAATAAAATACAATATTCAGGGGCTGGTCCTACCTGCGCCACCCTACAAAAGACCTGGAGATGGAATAGGTCTCCCATGTCAGAAGAATAAGACAAGAATATATAGCGGAAGAATCAGCATCGACAAGAGAGCCAGAAGGGGGAAAGAAGAAAGTAGGTCCCCCGGGGATCGAGGTTACATGCCTCATAAATGGGAAATGCGGCGCCCTGTCTCCAATGTGCCAAGTGTACCCTTGAGCGGCTCCTTGAGAAGACCACCCTGTCAGAAGCCCAACTATTAAGTTGATGCCTCCTTGATGTTGCCAACCACCTTCTGACATGCTTTTATTAAATGCTTCTGAAAGTGACCGGTCAGCCTCGGGGACCGGGACACAGATCACTTGAAAGAATACAAAATCTTGGATCTGGGACTCTGGGATCCGGGAACTTACGTCCCCAAAAGAATAAAGAATACCCAATGTGTAAATTTTACCCGGCCTCCGGAGAAAGCTCAAGGTTGCTTATTGTCGTTGAAAGCCTGGAGGAGGCGGGATATGCCATCTTCATCTATGTCTTTCAAGCTGGCCCTTCTGTGCTTGGCCACTTCAACTTGTTCCCCTAGGTCTGGAACATTTTCTTTAAATTCATCTGCCATTCTTGCTGCGTCATGACCACTAAGTATCATGCGGGTTAATTTTGCCATTTGGGCCCTATCTATCCCCTCTGGAGATTGATACCGGGACTTCATTATTTCACCAAAACTCCCCAAAACTGAATCTTTGGGGGTACATGTATCTGTGCTTAGGGGATCAGCCCCGGAAGTCTTTATTACGAAAGACTTATATAAATTGGAAGAATACTTCACCACATTTACCTTATCTTGTAAGGACCCTACCAGTTTCTTGGTCACCTCCAATGTGAGGTCAAGTCTGGAGTGCTGGGTTCTCACAAAATCAAATGATTCCTCACCCAGAATTCCAGATTCAGAAACCATATCTTCTCCCAAGGTAAGGAGCTCTTCGAGCTCTACCTTCCACGCTTGGTAATTCTCAGTATCACTCTCCCACAACTCAATAAGAGTTTCTGCCTGATGAATGACTTGTCGGGCCATGTATAGATCTAGGAGGGTGGATGCTAGGAAATGCTGGGTGTTTCCTATCTGCAGGGCGACCCACTCGTCCACTGCCTGGGCTTTCTTTTTCATCATTCATAGGGAGTCTATGTCACTCTGCGGTATATCTTTTGAGGTGGAGGCCTCCGGAGGAGCAGCACTGATGGGTCGAGCCATCTCGGTGAGCAACCTCATAAGGTTTGCGTTCTTTTCCTTCTCTACTTTGAGCCTCTGGGCTTCCTTTTCATATCAGGCTTCTACTGCCCTTGCTGCCTCCTTAAGCAAGTCTACCTCACCTTTCTTTCCCCTTTTACCTAGTGATACCTCTGCAACCTTATAGTCTCTAGGGTTCACGGTTGCTTCATCCGCTTCTGGGGGAGGTGTTGCCACAACGATAACTATTTCTCCGCCCGGCCCAGTTTGAAGAGTATGAACTCTTTGGGCTTTCTTCGCCTTTGGTGGGGCTTGAACCTGGGCCATCATTTCGGCCGGGGAGAGAGGAATCATAGGAGCGGACTGAGCCTTTCTTTTTCTACTCTCTACCAGCCACGGAGGTGGGAGGGGTGGCCTTCCTGCTAGAATTTGTTCCCTTGACTCTTCCCCAGTGTTTTGTGGCCGTGGCTCCTCAGTGGCATGGACCTCATCCGTCCCTCTCCCTACCTCAACTTCTTCTACAGAAACATTCTCTTTATCAACCTCCATCTACTCGGCCTTGTCCTCTATGTCTACTACTGGGTCTGGACTCTGGTAGGCTACCTCAGGGATTTATTCTTCAAGCTTCTCTTCTTATTGTTGTTCTTCTTTTGCTAGGGCCTCTTCCTCTGTTGGCACCTCTTTCGGCAGTAGGGTAGGTATCAGACTGATATTTAGAGTTTGAGCCGCTGTGATCACCTGCCCAAAGGTTGCTCCTGGGAGTGGCCCTTGGAACATGGCGGCTGGGGTTACGGTTATTTCCGAAGGTCCAGTTCCCCCAGCGGATGCCATTTGTTTATCTTGCTTCTGTTGGTCCACTCCTGGACCATGCATCATTTGATCCCCGGAGATAATCTCTGGTTCTGGCTCCTTTTCTTCTACTTGTTGTTCTTGTCCCTGTGCAGGCTCTTGTTCAATATCTTCTTTCTCTGCAGCCTCTTGTTCTGCCTCGGGGACCTCTATCTCTGTTTGCTTATTGTCCCCCTACAAGTTTCTGAACTTGTCAGTTGCAAATATATCATCAAATTCTTCTTGTGGAGGGGGACTGGCTGGGACTTTTGCAGGCTCAGTTTCTTTCTCCGGCTCCAGGGAACTAGAAGAAAGGATTTTCACTTGTTGGGGTTGGGATATCCCCTGCCCCGGCTCTGCCTTAGGCTTTTTGCTGGGCCTCTTCTTTCTCCGGTTAACCAGGGGTGGCCCTGCATCTCTTATTACTGCCGTCTCCTCGGGATCTACCCCCGTTTCCTTCACCATTAGGGCTGCTAATGACGGGGAGGAGGAGGGACGAAGTGGTTTGACCATGAGCGGTGGAGTGGCCAGCCGTGTTATTAATTGCTCCCTCATTTGTTGGGAGGCTACCACCGACTGCTTTATTTTCTCTGTAATGGGGAATTATTGCACAGAAGGGGTAGTGTCTATCATTTTTCTCTTATCTTCTCCCTGTGAAGAAGTCCCGGCCCCCGGGGATAATTTGGGTACCGGCTGTGGAGTTAACTTTTGCGCCGGCTGGGCTGCTCGCTGAGTACTTTCGGGGCGTACCTTCTTGAAATAGGCATGGCTTCGCTCGACCACCTCTCAAGTGAAGTCATCGATTGTGGGCCCTTCCTGGACATTCCAGTTCACTAGTGGAAGGGTCTTTTTATCGATCCCCTTTTCCTTGTACTCGGGATCGATAGTGGGGGCGGCATTTGAGAAGTCTGCCGAGAACTTTCGGAGCTTCAATTTCTGTATCATGCCAGCTGTCATTCTGACACAGTGCCTGCTCCGCACCTCCACATCATCTTGGAAATCTACCCAGAAGTCCTCCATGTGTATTTGATGGGGCTCTGAAGCCCGGGGCAGCGCCGTTGCTATTTTCCCATGCGGATCAAAAATTTTCCGCGCTAAATAGAATTCCTGCAAGTTATAACTTTTCAGCTCATTATCTGCCTCCTTTGCGACGGCCAGAGTGTAGGTGTAATTCCCACAGGTGATTGGGAATGGGATATTGGGTATCTTTTTGAGGGCAAAGAGGGTGTGCACCTCCATCAGCTTCCTGCAATACTCCAAGAGCACGATCTTGTCCCCACAATGTTTGGGCAACAAGTAGGGTTTCCTAGAGAAGCCGACGACCCTAATGTATGTGTGCTGTTGGAATTGAATATAATAATGTCCATAATTTTGGACCAAATTCATCGCCTCTGAGGATAGGAAATATCCGGCATCCCAGGTGGGTGTAAGCAGGTGATAGTAAATGAACGCATCATTTACCCGGTAGAAACTGGGGAAGCTGGCTTCCCATTGAACTTGTGGGAAATGGTCCCACAGTGCTTTTTGTCCTGGGCCAATCTCGAGCACGCCGTCAGTAAGTAGGCCGACATGATGGGGCCTCTGCTGCGCTAGGGCCCAGAAAACGTAGGAAGACATGTAGAACTTTTTCTTCTTGTTCAGCTGCTGGAACTGGGAGTCGACATGGTTGGATATTATTGTTTCCTAGTCGAAGTATCCTCCCTTTGTGGATATGCGGAGGAGAAAATAGTACATCCATTTGGCAAACTCCTGGGCGGAGGGCTGCCCAAAGACCTGGGCCAATGCTATCATCCCCATCTGGATGCTCTCCTTAAATTCAGAGCGGGGAATCTCTATCTTCATTCTTTTTGGGTCCCTCTTCGGGACCTTCAGCCAATGGGTATTCATGTACACCCGGGCCGCATCTTCCAGCTGTGTGAACTGGGTCAAGGCATCAGTCCTTGTAACCACTATGGCTTTGTCGAATTGTGGGATTCCCAGTCCCGCTCAGAATGTGTCTGGGTCGAGGGATACCAGAGGAGTAGGGTATCCTGTTGGTTCTGTGGCTGCGAGCATAGCAGCCCGAACGGAGGAGTTGTAGTTTGTGGCCAATGTTAGGACAAGCTCCGGGGATTGCACAGAGCATGGGAAACAAGCCACCTAGAGAACTTCGGAGTTCCCAAATTTGATTGCTAATTGATCTCCAGCCTGTAGCTGGATGTGCATTATTTTTACCAAGGCCTGCATCTCCGGCCATGTTCCAACGCTGTTGTCGGTCATCAGCTTGACCTTGGACTCAATCTTTGAGCCCATGATGACATTTTCTTGTACAAATTTCATGGTCAGGGGAAGCTTTTCTAGGGCCTTCTCCATCTTGGACTTTACTGCTGCCCTAGTTTCTGTTGCGGAAGGTAGTCTGGACTTCCGGGTGGAGAAGATGTGGATGCTTCAGACATGTTTAGAAATGAACTTCAGGAACCTACAAGACAAAGCAACCGTCAGAACACACTTACCAGAATAACTATTCCGGGGTGCGGAGATCTTACCACCACGATGCTTGCTTTTCTTGAAAAGTTAGTTTTATGCAAAGATAACCGAAAAGCAAAACACATCGTAAAATTTAGATTTCATTAAACACCCGGGTCTGGGGTTTTTATCACACTTGGTAAGGACATAGGATAGATGACAATAAGAGACCCAAAGCTTGGAGAAATGACCGTTGGTGAGGACGTGTAAAAAGGCAAGTCCTCGAGCCCACATGGGCGCCACGTGCGTAGGTATTAAATGGAAGTTATGGCGATGACGGCGGAGCCAACTGTCCAAACGCGTGTAAAGTGGAAGCCACTTGGCTGGAATTGATTGTGTGCATGGGACATAAATGAGGTTCTGACAGACTTCATGGAGGAGAGAGAAAATTTCCTGTTTGAAACCAGCCGAGAGCCGAGTTTCAAACAGGTGGTTTTCTGCCTCGAAGCGAGTTCATGGGCGGAAAACCAGAAACACAAGTGACTCGACCAGCTTGTCAAGCCACCTGGAAGGATATACACAGAGCTGAGGGATATATACAAAGAAATGGAGGGATATACAGAGACTATACACAACTATGTACATATATACATAAATATACACGCATATTCACAAAACATACAACGCGAAACGATGTCCGCAGGAAAACCAGACAAGACAGAACACATATATACAGCTATCTACACACTTTACAGATGAACCACCTCTGCACAGAGGGTGGACCACCCTCTGGCAGAGAGTCGACCCACCAACAGGTGGTAGAACTAGAAAAATAGAAAACCAGACAAAACAGACGACAAAGCAAACAAGACAAACAAAACCAAATGAAACAGAAGAAAACCAGAGGCGAAAAACAGAAACACCAACCTGAGAACGCAGAAGGCGGAGGAAAGGGAAGAGTTACTGCGGGAGCTCTGCAACAACTTTTTGTCATTAAACGATCACTACCACTACCAAAAAGCGCTCGCAATTGCCTGAAAGTGACTGGAAATTCTTAAGCATTGATTATCACTAACTCTCTACAAATGCTCTGTTAATTGCTTTGAAATCGCTCTGTCAATCGCTCTAAGTGCCTGAAGGTTTTAATCATGGTAAATGTGAAAGTGACAGGTAAGCCCTATTTATACCCGTGGTAAAAAGGTAATCCTCCTCCTTCTAGAAATCTCCGGTCAAGCAAACCTCTGGACTCTGGGCCCGGGGATCCCCCTTGATGATATCCTTAAGAACATCATGGCGAAGAATCCCAGAGTCTAGAATCCGGTTCCCAACGAAGGACAACCTCCGGGACTGGGGTCCCGGAGATGAAAACCAAACAAACGAAATGCCACACCGGGGAAGAAAACCCTGGAGAAAGAAAATAAAAGGGAAAGAAAGACAAGGCAAAGCCGCAAGCAGAACAAAACCAAAGAAAAAAAAGGGGGGACCCAACATTTTGCACACAAAATGTAGGGACGGGGATGCAGGGCATAACACTTTGATTCAAATAGGTTTGAGTTTAATACCATTTTTTCCTATGGAAAGCACAGGTTTAAAATTATATGTCTATCTAGAAACAAATCAAAGTAAGATAATAAAATTTGGCTCTTAGTAGTATTAATAAATGCTAGTTTTCCATGATTCTAATATAAACTTATGATGCTTTTCTTGCTAACAATTATGTTTTTCATTCCAATTGTATACTGTTGTTTTGAGTTTTTGCAGCATGTTTAATGATATTTGTTTTATGGAATCCTGCTACTTTGTGTACTCAAAGGTGCTTCATTGTTTTTGTAATCATTTGACCCTTTTCTGACAGGGGTAGTTGTCTTTTTTTTTTTTAAATCTTTAATCACAAAGAATTGACAAAGAGATTATTAAAATAAACTAGGGAATGTAATGTGTATATACTATTAGTATAGAATCATAGATGTATCTTTGGACAATTGAATTCTCAACTAAGTGTTGGTACATATGCATGGTACTTTAGGTGCACAGATAAAATTAATCTTTGCGTCATTTGTAAAAGGATTTGTGTTTTAGTTGTATGGAGAGACCTATAATATTTTATTCAATATAAAATAAAAGTAAAAGTTGTTGTTTGTGTGACTCTCTATTTTTTAATTGAATTGCAAAATTTGCAGGTCGTAAGTTCAGCAAAGAAGGTTCAAACACAACACTTTTAAACCTCATTAGGGATATGATACTAAAGGTTGCATTTTCTTAAAAGGCCCTATCGATAACTCGATGTAGAAATTAACTGATATTATCTATAAGAGGACTTGTGTTGTTATGTTCTAGGAAAATATCTGAATGTCACATTTGTGACATTTCTTAGGGAGGTGGGTTTATCTTTGAATTCAAAAATTTCCATGACCAAAATGTCTGCGCGAACTTGTGGGTATGTCATCATTTGCTTATACTCTTGCACTGCATATTTTTTTTATCTATTTTTCTATTCATTTTATTTGCTTTATTTTCCAGTCCAGTATTCAATGATTCATATAAGTTATATGTGGTAAATTCAAGTATGCACATACATAAGTTTGATTTACATAATTGCTTAATTGGGAACATATTTTGTCAAGTATGCACTACTATGACATTAAAGTGTACATCATGGCATATTTATGAATATTTTTAGCAGTGTGGGTGATTAGAGAAGCATGTCCATTTGGTGTCATCTGCCCAAATGTTTGTCTAGACAATAGTGCTGAAGTTTGGGGGGTGTGAGAAAATTAGTGCTTACTAGTACATTAAATTTTTAGTTGGGGGATTGTTTGTTGCATTAGATTTTTCTTATGTGTCAACAATGTGAGAAAATTAGTGCTCATTGGTACATTACAGTTTTAGCAGGCAGATAAATCTACAACCAAAGACTAAGAATCTAATTGTTAAGTAGTTGGGAACCAAAAGAAGATTCCAAAATCACAATTTAGACTAAGTTGCAATCCTTATCCTCTCTCTGGTAGCAGTAGGAGTTCTAGGTGGGCTCATTGCCATTGTACCTATTTTGGTAGTTTGAGTTTCTTATTGGAAAATATTAACAAAAGGAAAGAAGGTATTCGAGCTAATTGGACATTTTGTATATTACAAATTTCCTCATGGGATTAAACTAGTACCACATAAATGATGATGGTTTTTTTGTTCTACTTCTACTACACTAGATGTTCAGCCAAAACCAAAGCACCCAGTACAGATGGACCTTTGTTGATTAGATTTTTATATAAAGATATATTAAATGCAATTAACTATGTTTCTCCCTTGGCTTTCCTTGGAGAAGGAAGTGCAAGTGATTTTTTGACCCCTTAACACATACGTGTCTGTATATTTGTATTTGAGAAAATGTTGTTGGTGGTTATTAATATTTCACAATGTTTTCCAGCATCTTCACTACCTATGGTAAAATGGGAGCTTTGGAACATGGTATAGAGATCCTTCAAATCATTCTTGAGATAGAGGAATTTTTTCTAACATTGTAGTTTTGATTTCCTTGATTGGCATGAATGCATATTGTAGAAGAATATTATGAGGCATTTGAATTTTTTGCCTGATTGCCTCAAATAAATGGTGTCATGAGATGCCATGATTGCAATATACGCACAAAATAGCTTTGAAAAAAAGGTTATAGACACTTTCCAAGTAAATTATGCATCCCTTAACAACATCAATCTATGATTTGGAACTTATGATCATCATATAATTCCCAAAAATATAATTATAGGGATTATAAATTTATCTTGTCAAATTTTTACAACATAAGTATGAATATAATATTTAAAGATATGTCTTTTCCTAAGGAATTTAAATAGCTAAAGCACACTTTTTAACCACCATACATCATAAATTCCACTCATATTTATCATCTTATTAATTACTACGATACTAAATAAAGTCATATCCTTCTAATTCTAATGTGACCCACGGTGCACCTGTAATCTATGGTTGGTGTGTCTAAAGAATTCACAACCTTTTCTTGCATCCTTCTTGCACCAAAATGGGGGCTTTGGAGCGGGGTATGGACATCTCTCATAGAATTCATGATACATAAATTTTGTTTGATGTTGTAGTTGGTATTTCAGTTGACTTCATGTAGGTTCTTCCACCATGCAGGTGTATGTGCATCATACAAATTTAAAATCTTGCAAAAGTATTGTTATGCTCAACCCAATCTAACTTTAGTATTTGAAGAAAATAGTATTGTACACAACATATCTTTTACGTCCTTCAAAAGTATGTTTTAAGAAGTTAAGTCTGATTCTACACTTCATGTTTAGTAAGATGGTGAAAATGTAACACTTATTTACTTTTCTTGTCTTCTTATAAATAAATTTTGGTGTGTTCTTTTCACTCTTTATGTAAACATTTTGTCGATTCATATAAAATTTAAACATAATCCAGCTGAAATTTATGAAATCTGAAAGAATTTTATTTCTTAAAAATGATCAATCACGTTAGTTGAAATGCAACATTTTGTGTTATTTTTTGGTATGTTTTTATTTATTTTTAGTGGTGTTGTTTGCTTTCACTGCTTAATACCCATTCAAATCCTTTCCCCCCTTTTGTTGATCATTAAGGAGAATCAAATACAACTATGATTTCAAGGGTTTCAGGTGTACATGTGTTTCATTTGCATGGTTATTGATCAATAATCAACATTGAACTTGAGTTAAGTGCCAACAGAAAGGGTATTTCATGTTACTCTCTAGTCACAGACGATTGGGTAAGGTAATAATTTTTTTTGAAATTTCATGAATGCTATGAGAATATTTAGAGGATTTAGTGTATTTTATAATGGCATGAAGGAAAATATTGTTTAGGTTTTTATCCAATAGAACTTATGCAATAATGTGATCAATTGACCTATATTTAGTATGATAGCTTTAAGACCTTTCAGTCAAAGTATGATACAACTTGTTGACTAGTGTCTGGTTTTTGTAGGGTTCTTATAAAGCTAAACTTGAAGATTTTATGTATAAAAGTTCTCTTTTTTTTCTATTTTGGGTGAGTGTTAACTTCTTTTTGGGATACATCATTTCATATATTTAAACAGATATTTATGTAATGATCCTAACTAGCATCTACACACTTTTTTTTGTAGATTTTTATTAGGCTATCCTCTTGGCGTCCATACAAAATGGCGGACTAGGTATTTATGTTGTTTTTTGTACTTGTAGTATCTTTTTAATGAAATAAAATACTAAACTAAAATTCGATAGATACCACATAGAGTAATATTTCATATCATTATTATGATGAAAATATTGAAATAGTCAGTGATAAACAAATATATGTTTTAGAGTAATTTACATGAATTATGAAACTTCTTTGTGACATCACTAAACCCTTCAAATTAGCAAACACCTTCAAAAATTCTTACCATACTACGACACTAGGGGTAATATAATGAGGAAAATTAATCAATCTTACCAATGGGCTATTGAGCCAAGAAACTCATTACATAAGGGTTGAGTGAGATATTTTGAAGAGAAACATGTTGCTTAGATGGTGCTTAACTATGGTCATATAATGAGACAAACCTCAGAACATAGTATCCTTTGTTTGCTATTGAATTATGTTTAACAATGATACAAACCATTCTTACATATTATTTCAAGCCACCTGAAGACACTCAAGCATTCATATTAGGTTACTGTTGCTGGTCTTTACCCTACATTTACCTCAATACAACCTTTCGTAACCTAGTATAAGAAAAAAAAATTCAACTTCCAATGCTAGTGCTACGCATCCACATTGCAAATGTCCAAAAATGGGTGATCTAAGAATAAGAAAATGTACTTAAAAACCCATCTCTTTGAAGTTGAAAATTATTTGTCTGTTTGTGTGCTAATAAATTCTATATAAAAAATAGGTAAATTTTTTACTCTTGTGTATGTCACCTTAAAGCCACGTTTTCAAAGTTTTGAATTCCATTTAAGCTATAAAATTCATGTGCTCTTGAAGAAGATGTAATATGAAATTTAAAAGTTGTACACTTATTGTTGATAGTACATGGTGCATTCAGGGAAATAGCACTTCATCATCATCTAAATATTCAAATGAATGGGTAGCAATACCTTCTCTAGGTACAATTGAAGACTTCAATAAAATAATATATTGCGCTTGCAAAAGGTGCAAAAATAGGAAACTAAAGAAGCGACGACTTGTTGGTATTAATAGATTGAAATATGGAGTTTATATACAAGAGGTACACTATAATTAACATATTGGTATTCTTATAATAAATAATTTATATGTATACTATTTAATACATTATTATTGACCATATCAATTGATTTTTTGATGAAAAGCCGCTTCTAGTTCCTAAAATTGTTGAAGAACCAATGGATGTCACTGATGATAGCCAATCCCATGATTAAGAAGAAGAAACATTTATGGACGAAACCACCTCATAGATAAATGAGGCTGGTGTCACTAAATTTATCCAAGAGTTCTACACATCTTCTAAAGAAGTTATTGATTCACCCCTAGCTCAACTGGCTAGGGTGCCTCTTCTCCCAAATGCAAATACTTCTATATTTGTGACACTTATGTTGTTGTTGACCTTGAAGGTTACACATGGATTGAAAAACACTTGCTTTATTGATATATTAATGTTGGATTTGATATTCCTATAAATTAATGCTCTAGATGTCTTCAAATTTGTAAGTATTGTGTATAATTATAAAAATTATTTGATGCATCATGTAGGCTTTTGGCAAACAAAATACTTCCAAAGGATAATAAGTTGCCTCATTTTCATAGAGAAGTGTCTTCAATAATGAAAGACATTGGAATGGATTACAATATACATGATGCTTGTCCAAATGACCAAATATTGTACTATGGAAAGAATGAAAAATTGCACCAATGCCCAGTGTGTCACACATGTAGGTATCATCAAGATCAAGTATCCAAGAAGGTTCCTTATAAAGTACTACAACATATTACAGTAAATAAAAGGTTTGAGAGGATGTTAAAATGCAAGGAGTTGGAAAAATATATGGATTCTCATGCACAAGGGAGGATACATGATGGTGTCATGCGTATGGCTTCAGATAGACAATATTGGAAAGAGATTGAGGAAAATGGCCACATTTAAGAAATGAGCCAAGGAATGCAATAATTTCTCTAGTAATGGATGGTGTCAATCCTTTTGGAGATCTTAGAACAAAATATTATGTTTCCAGCCAGTTTTAATTATTAACAACAATTTTCACCCCTGGATGGAAATGAAAAAGGAGCATGAAATGTTAACTCTTATCAAACCGGGTATTAGAACATATGAACTCAGTGCCTTCTTGAAGATTATATAAAGATATTTCAATTCTGTTAAACCCTAATAAGATTTTTTTTACTTAGGGAAGTATCAAGTAAAGGATATGGATGTATACATTGAGCTCCTCATTGATGAGCTTTGTAAATTATGGAATGGTGTAAATATGTACAATGTATCAAGACCTATCAATGATAGAAACTTCCTCTTTCATGTGGTACGTATCTAGACAATTCATGATGTCCTAATTGGGCTCTCTATTTGTTGTGGTAATATATGATAAATTATATTTTTTTAATTCTTATTTTAGGGCTACAAACAAAGGGGAAACATGGTTGTCCATCATGTGGGACAAAAATCTTGTATAGGAAATCAAAAAATCTCAATAAAACTGTGTATGATGAGTATACACAATTCTTACCAAAAAATCATCACTATCGAGTCCATGAGAAAAATAAGTCCAATGGAAAGGAAGTGGAAATGAGGAAGCCAAGAAGGATTAACCCTGTTAGGTGGGAAGCAATGTATGATGAAAAAGAAGGGGTAGGCTTTCAACTAGGAATGAAAAGACTCAATTTTCTACAAATTAGATTATTATTAGAACTTACCAATATCCCACTTATTTGATACTATGCACATTGGGAAAAATGTGGCAGAGTGCTTGTGGAAACATCTAAGTGGAACCAACCTTGAAGCACAAATAAAGTTATGAAAGGACAGGTGCAAGTTGCCAATATCATGTCTAACATGTGGTTGCATGGAGACAAATCATATGTTCATGCTCTATGGACTCTTACATCAAAGGAGAAAGAAAACATCATTCATATAATGAAAAGAACAAGATTTCATTTTGGCTTTGGTGCGACATTAAAAAACTTATTCACAATAGATGGATTAGAGTTGTCAGGCCTAAAAACACATGACTTGCACAATTGGATACAGATAAATTTTTAGTACATTACAATTATTGGAAACATAATTAGAAATTTATATATCCAAGTGATAATATCAGTTCATGCATATTTTAACATGGATATTCATCAATGGTTGTGCAATATGTGTTGCCTGTAGCAATACCAAGCACTTTCGATCATGGTGTCACATTAACTATTTACAAATTATCCAAATATTTGTGGTATTTTGAATCAATCATGCATGCTCTTCCATGACTCTTATCATTTGAAGTGCATCATTTCTTATGCCTTTATATGATTTTATATTTTAGTTTTTATGATATCATAAATCTTTATTGTAATACATGTTAATACTTGTAGGTGGGTCTCATCTAAAGACATACATCAAGATGAATTGAAGTATTGGAAGAGGGATATTTCACTTTTGATGTGCGATATTCAAATGTGCTTCCCTCCAAGCTTTTTTAATTCTCAAGAGCACTACCTTGTACACCTAGTAGAAGAGATTGAGTTATGTGGTCCTATTCATATTCAAACAATGTTGCTCATGGAGAATATATGAAGGTTTTAAAACAATTTGTGAGGCAAAAAGCTCAACCAGAAGGGTCCATGGTTGAGGGGGTACATGGTTTTCCAAGAAATGGTCCATTTGAGTGAGCACTTACCTTAATTGCACCTTGAAGCTCCACGATTATGGAATTATAACCAACCTCAATCATTTGAAGGAGAAAAATTAGAGGGCCAGGGGACTTCAAAGAGGATAAAAGGTATGCAAAAAATTTGGAACTAGTGGTTTTTATCTTAAATTTTACAATGCATAGCTTCAAATAATTATTAATTCACTGAACATTTATATTTTTCATTGTAGATGCTAAGGAGTGGGAGGCATTACATTTGTATATTGCACACAATTTTGAATTTATGTTGGAATGGATGGAGAAGTACGTTGAACAAAATAAATTAGAGGATAAAAAGGCATGGGCCAACATATATAATAAGCATGGTCAAAACACAACTCGAGGACTACCTGCAAGCCATAAAATAAAATGGCTAGAGAGATGCTCATGGAATTGGCTAAAGAGCAATATTGAACATGAGGAAACAAAAAGGAAGAATAGAGTGACACCACAACAAGGAAGAATAGAGTGACACCACAACAATTAAATTTTGTTAAAGGATCTATAAATGGGGAGGTGATACATATATATTAACATATTAGAGACGTTTAGTAAATTATCTTTTAAATTTTGTATCATTAAATATAATTAGTTAATATTTATATTAATTTAGGTAACATATTAGAAAGGGATGTGGAATTTTGGTCATCATTTTCACATTAGAAAAGTTGATGAAAAGAGACAAACTTATTATTGTGGAGTTTCAACATCATTTGAGGTGGAATGTCGTTCACACGCAAATGATAGATAACCAATCAAAAGCACACTTCAGTATTATGGAGTGTTGGAGGATATTATAGAACTTGATTTTATGTCTTTCAAGAAAGTTGTTTTCATGTTGAATGGTACCAGCTTATCAAAGTGGGTGAAGAAAAAAATACATTGTTGCACAACAATAGTTTCTATATGATCAATAAATCTAGGTTTGAAGCCACTTCAGAACCTTATGTGTTTCCAAATCAATGTGAACAAATATTTCTCATTCCAAATTTAGAACAACTTGGATGGTGATTTGTGATTGATTATGATCCAAGAGGATGAAGAGTAACATTTGTTGAAGATACAGAGGACCACGATTTACATGAAGATGCAGAAGTCCCCCTTGAAGACATAGATGGTTAAGATGGAGATGATGAAAATTTTATTGTCAATGATGCATATGACCAAGATAAATATCATGATGAGTTTACTGACGTGTCTGAAGGACTTGAGCAATCACATGGGAATCAAGTTGACATAGATGATGAATTTATTGATTTTCATTTACCTATATTTGAAGGTGATGAAGACCATGAAAATTGTAGTATTAATTTATTTGTGGATTTAGGTCCCATTAATGATGGGGTATATATGCCATTAGACAAGGAAATTTCACGTGAGGATGATGTTTTTTGATCACCATGTTCACTTTAATATGGTTGTGAGGATTCAATACAATTTAATTAAATCTTTATAGGTTAACTATTGTGTTTTTTAATTGTGCACAACATGTAATGTAAATTAACTAATTTGAATGTTTTGAGTTTGTTTGTGGATGTTTGTAATGTCAATTCATTGCAATCTTTATAATAGTACCCTTCATTTCTAATCATCATGTCAAGTATGTGATCATAGTTTTGATCTTCTTCTTCAATAAATTTAACAATAGTCATGCTTTTCAAATACTATTTAAGTTGCTTACATTATTGTTGATAGTTCTTTGACACATTTTATCTTAATCATTTACTGTTACTCATGTTGTTATTGACCTTGAGAAAATCATTATTTAACAATGCTCCTGAATTCATTTTGTATCAATTGGTTCTATGCCTTCATGTTTTTATGAATGCATTTAAAGTGTTGCAGGGGTTTATCCTCTACTATGGTGTGATATGAGAAGGTAAAAAGATTGAAGAAGACATTTTGGCTACATATTTTGCATGTGTTAAAAAATATATTCTTTTCCTTGATGATAATGACCCAAAACTGATGTAGATAGATAAATTCTCCATGATAATGTTTTGTTAATCCTGCAGTTTGGGCAATTCATAGGGCCCTTTGAGTTTTGGTGAGACTCAGATTCTTACCATGATACTCAGCCGCATATTGAGAGAAAAATGTCTTGTTTTGATGTTAAAATCCTCTGTAAAGTGGCTATTAGTATGGGCTGTTGCATTTGGCTTTGTTTAAATTTTATATTGCATTTCAATTTTAGAAACATTTTAATGCATTTTCTAATATAGTGATAGTAAATGTTACTGTATGAAGCACCATGATATCAAATATTACTTAATTGGCTACAGTTGAACTTTTAAAAACTCATTTATCATTTGAGGCTTTATGTTTTTCACTTTGCTCTTGATATTTGTTACTGGATATTTTACGTAACATGGATTTTTAATACATAACTACAAGTAAAGATTAAAGGGGTGCCTTTAATTCTCGGCCATGAGTATTTATTATTTTAGATGTACTTATCCTTTAAACCTTTATCATGATTTTATTCTTTAAAATAATTGTCTATTTATTGATTTATTTCCTCTAAACAATATCTTTTACTATTACTAATATCACTTGCATATGTTCTCCAATCAATATTTTGTAATTTTATGTCATTATGTGTTTCTTTAAGGATGTACATATGGGTGCTCCCAATTCTAATACTAGGGATCCACTGATCTTAAATACTCTAATTGAAATGCTAAGGAATGGGCAAGGACAAAACATAACTATGATGGTGCATAAGGTAAGTTTAAAAATTATCTTTTATAGGTTCAATTATCTTATGTTTTATATTAGATCATGTTAATTTAAGTTTGTGGAATGCAGGCCATCTTTAAAGTTGGTCCAACCCATAATACGCCCTCTAGTACTTCTAATACTATGCTAGCAGTAAGATTTCATCTTGATTCTTGTCCATTTAACGTATTTCACCTTCTATATTTTGTTAATATTTTTGTTTTTTTCAAAGTGCATTTCTGGTGTAACTCCACCAAGTACACATCTTATTGGCATGCAAGATCCGATTATGCCATCAGATACATCCAATGCCATGTAAAATGTAAGATTCAATCATATGTTTGTGTGGTTTTGATTATGTTATTTTTAATATTATACCACTTTAAGATTTATATTTGTGCCTTGCAAGATATTTCAAGGTGTGTCATGCCCTCTATATCTACACTGGATACACCTATCACAAGAGTGGCATCAAACACAATGCCTCATAGCATGCCTTCTACATCAAACATGGATGCTCCTAGTATCCCTATTGAAATGGACATGCATGCCCCTATTAGGAGTACATCACGATTAATGAATAATCCATCGAGTGTAGGTTTAGTCTGAATTCTCCCACTAACACTTGAACAAGTTTCCTTGAGGAGTGTTAAGGGAATTACAATCAAGAATGTTAAGGCTCATACCAGACACTCTTGAAAATTTTGAAATGAGGAAATAAATAATTAAACAAATTGAGTTATGTGTTAGCACATTGTTGGGGAGTGCGGGACTTACTTCAGATGAACAGGTAAATTTATCTTGAAGTATCATCTTATTACTCTTTTGCAGTTCATATTTTTCTTCAACATTATCTATTTTAATTTTCACAATTTTAAAATTTTCAATGTTTAGTACATAGCGCCTATATTATTTTTGAAACTCCTTTGGAAGGTATACATCTTATAATATACCTCTTTACAATGTATAACTGCCTCCATGATTGACAAGGTATAACTATAAACTTGTATCCTTTGATTGAAAGTCACAACTCTTTTAATATTTTTTTGTTATTTCTTCATTGTAGCTGTCATTACAGACAAGTCAAGGTATGACTACAATAGTAATTTTTTTGACATGTTTGACCTATTTTCTACCTTTGTATTGTCTTGAAATTCTTTAGTCATAGTTATTGCCAATACATTCTCTATTTATTTTTTTCATAACTTTACTTGGACTGTCTTGACTTGGATCGATATTATTTAATATTCTTGTCTTAACGTTACTTTGTCCATGCATTATAGAATGCATTTCTTTCTCCAAACTTTCTAATCACAACCCATAACCTACCATTTGTTGTCCACTTATGATGTTCGTTGTTTCGTCTACATAAAATCTGCTCTCTTTCCATAGACTCATTTTCCTCTTAATGGAATGTTCTATTCAAAAGTAATATTGGTGCTTCCTTGGTTTGCCTTTGTTGTCTCATCCTTGTAAATTTGTTGTTCATTAAAATAAATCTTCCTTATTTATCAAGAATTCTTTTAACTCTTAATGCACGAAAGATGTTATTTTAAATCTAAAAATAGATGCATGTTTTGGTTGGATTTCTTACAATTTCATAATCTCATTATAAATATATGAAAGAAATGAAGAAGTGACTAATGTATCTATAGGGGCATCTACTTCAAAATATAAGACATCAATAATATCTTCAGTCATTACAAAAGGGAAGCAAGAAGTTACAATCTTGCTCTCCTTTGAAGGAAATGTTTTGAAAGATAAAATTGGCATGAAATTCTTTCATTTTATTTATCATCATGCAGATCATTTATTTGGAAATACAATTCAAATGGATTGGAGAAAGAAATCGAGTCCTAAGAAAAATGAACTTTTTAAAGATGTCATAATAGCATTTGGAAATCTTGGTTTTGACGAGGAAATTATTTTGGATATTGCACAAAAAAGCATTTATTCTAAACATGAAAATTTAAGGTCCCAGCTAACAAAAGACTTGAGAAATCCCACCCACCTTGGATCATAGACCAAGTAACATGGGGCGAACTTATCAAAGATTCCAAATTTAAGAGGAAGCCCCACACTAATCCAAACTATTGCACATCTACACGAGGAGGATATAAAAGATGCCTACGAGATACAACAAAAGCAACCCAAGCTAGGGTGTCAAGTATTAGATCCCATAAATTAGGATCTGGTGGGTACAATAGCATTCGTGCTGGCTTGGTACGTCAATATTTCCATCTTTAGTATTTTCTATTTCATAAAAAAGTCATAAAAACCTTGTGAGTTGATTGTATCTTATGAGTCATTATAGCTTATAAATTTGGTTATATTTGTCAATGTAGGTCCACCAATTTCAAAAGGAGGCTTCAGAGGACTTAAAATATGCCTTACTACATGGTTCCCAAGGCCTTCGACAACACTTGGTAGACCAAGGGAAGAAATTAGTCACTAGTCATGAATCTGAGGTAAGTTCTTTATAATATTCTATGACATGGAATAATTTAATTAGTGTTATTATGATATTTTAATAAGTTCAATTGTGTTGTGTATAGGAAGCCCAACAATAAAACTCATATGGTAGTGAGCATGAAGAGGAGCTAGAGGAACATGCTGAGTTGTTTTTTGCACACAATGATTCAACTGTCATTCCTGAACCCCAGTAGGAAACCATCCTTGATTTTCAGCAAGTTGGAAACAATAATAAGGAGGAGGGTGTTCAATATGATGAACAATCCACACCCAAAATTAGAATAGTGCCTCACAGAAAGAGGAAACAAAGGAAGAGGATGGATAAAATACAATGTTGAATTTGAAAACCAGGTATGTGGTTTAAGAAGTTACTAGAGTATATTATTTTTTGAAAGCTTCAAGACTCCTTGAACTTGAAGACAAACTTTATGTTTACTGTTACAATATTCTTGTCATGATGTTTTCCTTGGAACTCTATTGAAGGCTGCATTATAAGAAATTTTCTTTTTCTATTTTTCTTGTTTTTTTTTCATGAATGGATTGTTGATCCTTTCAAATTGATTGTTGTTCATTGGCATTCACGCTATTATATCTGCATTCTTCTTGTCATTCTCTTCACAAGATGCATTATTCTTCTAATTAGAAAATTAATGTCTCATCTTTCTTTCAGGATATAGGAGAAACATGATGAATATGAAATGCTTCTTTCCTGGTTGAAAAATATTGTTGGTCAATTGCATCTACAAGTGGTCATTCTAAATATGGTATGCTGAAAACACTACAGTTCCAACATGTCGAAAATGAAACATTTCCTTCTGGCTATCTTCATAAAAAAAAGTAGTTAAATTAGAATTCTCATTTCAAAAGAGATGATGGTTTTTGCCACTTACAATTGGTAATGCAAGTTTATGCAAAAGATACACTTGAAGCTGGGAATAAAGAGTTTATTGTGCACTTTTGAGTTTCAATGTTCTAATGTGAAATTTTATCAAATAATTGACTTTTTTGTCCATTTTTAGACTTTGCAGAGTTCATGTCTTGCTTTCCTAGAACAGTTGAAAAGTTACCAGACATATAAACATCTACTACAAGTTCATGCGCAGGAATTATGTAAGTAAAGGAATCGTATATCAAGAGTCATAAGTAAAGGAATCATATGTAAGTTGATCTTTGAAATAAAAAAATGGGCTATTATATGAATTGTACTAGATTTATGTTACTTATACAACTGAGTTCTATGTATATCTGACGTTTTAGAGATAGTTTGAACATAGTATACAGCTAGTTCTCTGTATATCTGGAATGGATGTATGATTCAAAAATTAATTTCTATTGCGTCGGTGACATTTTCTGTGAATTCACAAGAGCATTAGAACGGAAGCACTTTGTATAACTTGATGACTCAAAATTTGATATTTATCATTTTTAGATTAGAATGTGGGTAATTTTTTCCTAACATTTCAAATCATATTTAAGTCATCTGAACATTAAGGAAAAATAAAATGGAACGTGATTTATGACCTTTGAGATTTGGTTTCAACATATTGAGAAAACAAACATAAAGTGGAATGAGAGTTATCAGCAAATTTGACCTTTTAAGTGTTGGCTTCAACATACTGAGCATGAAAATGCTTTTCTATAGAACCTATATATATGTAGGTTTTCCCTTAGAATTTTTTTAGAGAGATGAAGCCATTCCCATAAAATGTGATATTTGACATTGGAAACTTAAGGTAGAAACAGAATGCCTTTTTTTTCAAATCAGGCTATATAGAATTATTTAGCTAACCTATTTACAATGGGTTTGAAGAAATTTTATTTATATGTAATGACAATCTTAATCCTTATTTCTGAAGTTTGTTTAAATTGTATTATCAACAAGGTATTGAACTTTATAAATTATATGTAATGAAAAGCTTAATCCTTATTTCTACGATTTATCCACAAGGTATTGAACATTCAACAAGAATTTACAGATATCGAAATTCTCTTATCGCAAGATACTGGGAAGGAAGGGAGATGCCTCAACTGCAATCTTAAAGAATTTATTTGATATGTGGTGGTGAAGAGGAACACATATCTCTCCGGGCTTATTTAATGTTTGTGTTTAGAGTTTATTTTGATTAATTTTGAAGTAAAGGCGAGGAAGTATGTATCAAGTTTTGTTTGAATTTATTCAGCAAAGGCTAAATTTTATTTAAACTTAATCAGCAAAGACCAAGTTTTAATGATTCAGTGAATATTATGTTCTCCCCACCATTTTCTCTCTTTCAAGATATTTTCATTTTTTCTGATCATTCCATTCAATGCTTTTATGGTTTCGTCTTTGTTCTGCAGTCTTGTCTTTTGTTGTTGTTGTTGTTTAATTGATGTGTTTATTTAATTAGTTCAATGCATTCATTATTTCTCATTGATCTGAGGATTGTGATAGATTAGACACTAGAGAGTCTGATTACTTAATGAGTAAAACTTGGTAGATTTTCAGCTTTGATGGTCATTAGACCGTGAATTCAATTTTTCACATTATTTGTCAATGATAAAAATAGAAAATGTTATTTCACCAGTTGTGAAATGTGAAGTGTTGATCAATAATGGTACCATGAAAACAAAACAATGGTACATTAGGGTTGCAATAAAATAATGGGAAAATTATGTGCATTTCCGTAGGAGTAATCTTTGGTTCTGAAATTTAAATTTTGTTCTAGTTTCAAACATTTGCTTTTTAGATTTCAAAATTTTAAATAAAATGTTGTATAGATATTTCTGCATCATCCATAAATAAACAGGAAAATAAAGTGTTCTTCACCATGCATGGAAAACTAGAACACATCTAAGAATTTAAAAAAAATGCACATAATACACATCATTGTAAAACGAGATGAATAGAATGCACAACGGGATGAGGATGTATGAATGATCTGGAAAAAACTGGACGATCAACATTAGGTATCAGCTAAAATGTCAATATATGCATTGCAATGATGTAAGTCTATTTTGAAACTTTATACTCCTGCTCAGAATTGCATTAATGTCCACAAGTTATACATAGCAGTCAAAGTAAGTTTGCAAAGAATGATGCTTCAGACCTACTCAGAAGTCTGTTATAGATAATAATCCCAACTACCCACTACTAGAAGGAGGGGGTTAAAGACAGTTTTTAGAGACAAATTTTTAATATATTGTCTTAATTTGAGACAAAAAAAAAGGTTGTCTCAAATATGTCTTTAGTTGAGCGTCTTAATATATTGTCATAAAAATTTGTCTCTATATAGACAATATAGAATAAAAATATTTTGTTTCTAAAATTGTCTCTAAAGAAACACAAATACTCTTGTTTCATATTGTCTTTATAAAGACAATTTTTTAAAACAATATATTAAGACGCTTGAAATTAAAGACATATTTGAACCGATACACAACTTTTGTTTTGTCTCGCATTAAGACAATTTATTAAAAACTTGTCTCAAAATTTTTCTTTAACCCCTTCTATGTAGTAGTGTATATAAGTCCAAGACAGATCTACCACGTCTAGTGCAGAAATATATGAAAAAAGGTAGAAAAATTATGGTTGTTTCTATCTCATTCTATAAATTTCTACATTATTAGGTCACAAACATCCCTTTCATTTATTTCAAATTCCAAGTTATTAGTATTATAATAGTTTACATACGTGTGCAGGAGATTGAGCTAGAGAAGTTCATTACTCTTGAAATCCCTGTGTCTGATATCAACAAGGCATTTGATTACATGATGGAAGGAGAGGGCCTTAGATGTATAATTAATATGGAATATTAGACAGTGAGGAAAGTCTGAGCAGTGTGGAAGGTTTTGGTGCTCTATACGTCCAAAGTAGATTTTTGGAATTTATATGATTCTCGAGTGAAAAATATCCGCTAGTGACAAGTGATGTTTATTCTAACTAGTTTCAGACTATTTGAAAACGTTTATCTTAAGCTTTATAAAACACATTGACACAATTATTTACTAACACGGTGTAAAAACAAAAGCATTATATTTGATAACATGCAACATAAAGAAAGTTTGAAGCACTTACTAATTCAACAATTTGAACTGAAATAGACAACCTTCTCATGTCTGCAAAGGAAATTTCCAAATAAAAATAAAAACAACCGTTGGCAAGACAAATAGGAAAGAACCCTATGTGATCAAACATTGGTATTCCAAAATCAACTGTGTTTTCTCAAATGCGCAGCGTTCACTGATGAGGAGTAAGCAAGAATAAAGTCTGTAACAGTCTTAATATGAGATGGAAAGAAGAAACTGGAGAAATCTATAGCAATGTCATGAGAATGACAAAAACTTCAAACACGAACAACACCTTACAGTTTGAATCCATTCATACGGCAAGCACATAGAGATGATGCCTTACCACACACATGCTTCTTCAACCCGCAGCCTGTTCCTGCAAATGGCCATGAAGAAAATATTGTACATTCCTCCTACCCACTCTCCACCACGTTCAAGCCACTTCACATGGTGTTCATGCAAGCAAGAGGCATTTCTGCCCAAATTGACTTCCAGAGGTTTTCGTGTGAGTCTAGTTTCCTGCAGCAATGACTTCTACACACAAAATAAATGCCACTACAATTTATTTAAAAGAAACCAATAAATGTGATATGCATCTTTGAGGCACGCTGGAATTAAATGGAAAATAAACTAAAGTAACAGGAAACCCCCACAATGTTATTTATTTCATATATTCAAAGCACAATACAAATAAATTCACAATATCACTCGATATTCTAGGTCTTCTTCCCACCAAAAAGAAAATTAAAAAAAAAATATCCTCTCCTAGAGGTTTTGGAGAGAATATATATAAACAAAGGTAAACAGTTAAAAACTATTTTTGGCAACCACCAGACCCGTAAAGGTTTTATTTAATCCTTTACTAAAGTGATAACAAAACATTAAAATATGCCCCAAAATTTAATAATAACAAAACATTAAAACACCCCCCAAAAACAATACGTAAATATTATTCCTGTGCCCAGCACCTGTAGCTGCTCCTGCAACATTCACCTTTAGTTTTGACGTCGATTTAAGGATGACCTCCTATTAGACATTAGTTCAGATCCCTGATTTACAGATGAGAGACTATTGTAAGTGTAGTCAATTCCAATTGAATATGCTTATTAACTTTATTTTGTGTGTTTTCAATTGAAATTTATGCCTTCATTTTGTTCGGTAGTTTGAGGATCACCTTTTCTTTACATGCAAACAATTGATTGGTTTCTTTTAATTGGTCATGCATTGAAGTTCAGTTTTAACTAGAACTCTTTCATCTCTTTCACCATAATTGGCTATTTCCATATGGTGTTTTATATATTGTAATTCTTGCATTCTTTTTTAACATAGATAGAATTTGAGGTTTGATTCTTTATTCAATAGCTCTATTCATGCTCAGCTTCTTTATCTATAAACAATCTTAATTTTTCTTCTAGCAAGATTAATGTAGCTACAACTACAAAATTCTACATGGTATCAGAGCACAGGTGATAGAAGGAAGAAGTACATCAAATTCTTTGTAGGTATTGCAGATCAAGAGCTATTAGATAGATTGATTTTTTTTCATTAGTTTGGGGGTTGTCTCTATTGTACTTTTTGGTAATCACAAATAGAGATAAAGTTCCATTTACAAGGGGTTTAATGATGTCTACTAATTATTTTTATCATTATGTTGTCAAGATAACCTTAGAGAATTATTTTTCCTAGAAAGAAGGGATAAAGAGTCACTGCCTTGAGCAGGTCTACTACCCTATCTGAATGGACATGCTCCTAAGCCAAGTGACTATTAACAAAAAATTGCATGGTTGAATAGTAATGATATGGTCTATGAATTAATGTGCATTACTATTTCATAGGATACTCTAGATCACATAGAGAACACTAAGTGCCCTTTCATTGCTTGGACCATCATCCAATAATTTTATGGAGACATTAATTTTTTAACTAAAAGTGACATTGGCTAGGATAGCCAGGCTTCTATGGATGATACTAAGATTTTTGTTGCCTCATTTTTTTTGGACACATCCATCTTAGATGATCTATTTATTGATAACCCATATGCACCTATTGTTTCTTCAGAGTTTAGAGCTGCCTCGTTGAATGCTTACAATGATTATTTGTAGCAGGATTATTTGTATCTTCTAGAATCAGTTCATTAGGATCAATTTCTATCAGACATCTCATTTTTGTTTGTAGAATGCCTCATTTCGGATCTAAATGATAATATTGATTTGATACATATTCTCTTTGATGAAGGTGATTCTTCTTCAGTTATTGTGAGGGAACCTTCTGATCCTCTTCTTTATTCTCTACATGATCATTCCTCACAAATTGATATGAGTTTAGATACATTTGCACACCATTTTGGGGAGATATATTTTCCTTTTAATGAGATACATGAGTCTTTTAATCTTTTTCTACATTAATTTATAAGATCTCCTAGATTGTCACATTCCACAGTTCCTGGTGTGATTATGACAAGTTTCAGGATCAACACAGAATTATGGAGCAAGTTTCAGAGACATCATACATATGGAGTTTTCTTCCTACAAACTCCTTTCAAGATTTGGGAAATTTCATTCATACATCTTTGGTTGTTTTCTTTCTAAGGGGAAGAATGTTGTTCAAAGATCATGGTCCACCTACTACATCCAGTTTCAAGCATCTACCATTGAATATACATTATGGAGGGATCCATCTTCTCTTCCATTTCACTTTCTCTGAGATCTTCTTAGGGTGAAAGAAACTATAGTACAATAGTTCTATTTCTCTATTAGCATCTAATTTAAGGGGCCGGGGGTTTTTTCCCACTGGATTCCTTTCTTAGTTAGAATTAGAGTGGGGGGGGGGCTTAGTGTAGTTAATTCCAACTGCATATACACATTAACTTTAGTCTTCCTATTTTCAACTGAAAGTTATGCCTTCATTCTATTTGGTAATTTTAGGATCATTGTTTCCTTGCATGCAAACATTTGATTGGTTTAAATTTTAATTACTCATGCACTAAAGTTTGGTTTTAAATGGAACTCTTTCATCTTTTTCATCGTAATTAGGTGTTTCCGTATGGTGTTTTATGTATTGTAATTCTTGCATTGTTTTTTAACATAAATAGAATTTGAGGTTTGATTCTTTATTCAATATCTCTATTCATGCTCTATTTCTTTCTTTGTAAACAGTCTTATTTTTTATTCTAGCAAGATTAATGCAACTATAGCTAAAAAATTCTATGGTGGTTACTCATTAGTAGTTCCATTGTATAAATCATGCAATCTTTGCATATTATTGTCTATGATCATTATAATTATATTGATTATCAAATTTATTTATTTTTTAAATTCTTGCAAAGATGTTTTCCTTCTTTTTCCAACTAGATCTATAATTTTTTTCTTTTGTAGGATTAACTGCCAAATTCTACAAAACTCCCATCTACCATGGTTTGTCATCTATTTTGAGTAGGGAGGAGTGTTGGAGTGAATATCATGGACAATCAAAGCCCTCTCTAGAGCATGAGATGTCATATGTCCTATTACTTGCGATCCTTCATCTACTCTTTTAAAACGTAATTTTTTTGCTAAATTGCCAGTATCAATCTTCCATCCATATCTGTATTTTCTCCCAATCATTGTCTCCATGTTTTCCAAACAAGCATAAGAAGACTCTTGATCTTTATCAATTTTATATTTGACATCTTTTCTTTACTTTCTAGTCTCTTGTTGGAAGGATTAACATATGCTTCTAAAAAGAGTTCTAATATATGAAAAACAAAATTTTCTATATTTTCAAGATAGTATTTATTTTAAAATGTTTTATTACATAATTATTAAAATGATCTCAAACAACCTACAAGCTACAATGTATGCAAAGACAATTACGTTGAGGTGACCCTACGTAAATTTGCAGGGCACAATTTTTGTCTGAGATATTTTCATGAGAGCATGACCTTTCTCATCCCTTCCTACAACTAACGACAAAGAAAAGGAAGTAGAGATGATACAACATACTATTAATACTACCCTCTTTCTAGAAAAAAATAATTTTAATACACAATGATGGTGGTCATATCCCTAAGCTCCTTTTTCCATTTCTCTTTAGCACCATCATTTTCTCTAGAGACTTATTCGAGGGATTTTCCAATCCTTTCGGGCACCAGAAATGTGAAACCAAAACCCAAAGCATTTGTAAAGGGAAGCAGATATAGAGTAGTCCTGATCTGGCCCTTCCCATAATTTTTATTGGCAAGATAACCAACCACAATTGTATCAGGATATTGGGAAATGATTTTATAAGCAAGATATGGGGATATCTTAAATATTTACTAAAGAGAATGCATGAGAAGGAAAGAATACCATATTATATTGTGGAACAGTACCAGGATACTATATTCCTCATGGTTGACACATATACTTGTATGTTGGAAGAAGTTGAGCTAAATAAATCATGGGTGAAGCCTATGGGTTATGAAGTTGAAGAAGAAATTTTGGCTATCAATGCAGAAAACTCGTTGGCTCAACTGATAGATCCCAAGACAAAAAGGTTTGGCACTTATGAAGAAAAGTAACTTAAGGTACATAGTGAACTGATGAAACTAGTCATTGAGAGAAAAGTGACCTGAAAGATGTTGAACAATTTATGACTTAGAAAGGTTTCACTAAGGAGAAAATAGAGAAAGCAAGGTAAAAACATACTGCAGAGAAAGCAAGTACATCTGGTGCAACTAGAAGCGTCGATGAATTTGAATTTGTTGGTGCAACCAATAGTGCACCAACTGGTCGACTAACAAGAAATACAAAAAAAGTGAAGAAGGAGAAACCTTCTCCTCCTATCATATTAAAGAATAAACCAGTAGAGAATTCTATGCCTAAGGCCATAATAGTTAAGGAGACACAAAGCACAAACAAGGTGACAGGGAGAAGAAAGAAAAAGTACAAAGAGAAAAGGAAGATATTGATGAAGATAATGAGAGCACAGAATCAGAGAATGAGTAGGAGGACCTCAAGCCAAAAGGAAAAAAATTCAAAGGTAGTCGGTACCTCTACAACAAAATCTGTTAAAATCGATTTTGGAAGTTTTAAATCTGTTCAAAACAAAGTACTTATAGAAAAGAAGTATGGTGTATTAGTTGATGTTAGGAATTTCAATGATAAGGTCAGTGAAAAATATTAGAAGATGATTGAAGATGTTTTATTTTATAGCATGCATAACTTGAGAAAAGTATCTATAGAATTGGGTGATACCACAATAGTGGGTTACACTTTTTTGCCTAAACGGACATTGAACTCTACATTTTGAGAAAAACTTTCACATTCGGATGCATATTGTTGTTAAACTGTTTGAAATCAAAAGATGAAGTAAACTAGAGTCTTTTAGGATTTTCTRTCTAGATTCTAAATATATTTTTTTYATTTTTTTTTGARTTKATTTTAATGGTTKTKTTTTTCTCCCACTAAAACTGCTATGTTTCTGAAAATGTCTTTTTCAAAAAGGTACAATGACTTYGTACAACATAACTTTTTTTCTAARATAGATATCAATGTGCTTCTTTTGAATTTGGTTTTGTAACATCCATACRRAGGGMATGCAATTGRTKTGATGACATTATCATGATTATTGCATATTTTATGAAYGTTTGAAGTAGAKTCAACYRTAATTTTGACATACCTTGACTGCGTARCYGATAACTTGTTGTGTATTTATCAAAATTCAAAAA
>MU224829.1:316150-327923 GCA_018584345.1 Thuja plicata | reverse complement strand
TTCTATTTTCTACTATTTTTCATTGAACATCAAACCTGGAAGTTTATATTTGATAAAAAACCTACATCTGATGCACGTCAAAAAACATAGACCTAATTAATTCAAAATTTGTCAAATCTATATTCGTTAGAAAGCTCATTCAGAGTACTTGTGTGATGCAAAAGGAGGTGTCCTTATTCTTTCATTTGAGCCCCACGCTTGAGCCCCGAAGCCATGAAAACTGTAGATTTCTGTTAGCCTTTGCAGATAGCCTCAATTTTGGGGGTTTCGATAGAAAGTACTTTCGATAGAAAGTACTTTCGATCGAAACTAATTAGTTTTGATCGAAAGTACTTTCTATCAAAAGTACTTTCATCATTTAACATGCATATGGGTCAAAATCCCACTAAAATCTTTAGTAAATTAGTTTCGATCGAAACTAGGTTAGTTTCGATAGAAACTAAGCAAAAATGGTAGTTTCGATCGAAACTATTAATGTTTCGATCGAAACAATCAGGTACTTTCTATCGAAAGTACCTGACTAAATCCTCCCACCTCGCAGATTCATGAGGAATTTCTTCCTCCGAAAAAGTGTAACCCACTATTGTGGGATCACCCAATTGCAAGGTCAAATTCGTGCAACATTGTATGATTAAATTGATGCAAGATGGAAACATGCACTTACAAGGCACATAGAGTCATGAAGTATATTTTTCTGAGCCTAATGAGTAATTATTTAGAGGAAGAGATAGATAATAATGTCAAAGAGGGAAGACCTCTACTCTGAACAAGCACAATGGCTGCACAATTGATGACTGGGGAAACTCAATCGCTGAAGGGTGAGATAGAGGTAATTTTGAGAAAACATTTATGTCTGGAAAAAGATAAGAATGAAGGAACTTCCATGAATATTAAAGAGGAATCATAAAAATATAAGAAGGGTGACGTTGTAGTAATTCAAAGATATGAAGGTTTCAAGATTGATGGTGTACAAGTCACACTTTATGAATCTAGAGATGAAATGGACAATATAGGAGACATCCCTATTGTGGAGGTACAAGATGAGAAAATGGACACACAATAAAATCAAAAAGAGACTAAGACACAAAAGGAAGATGAACTAGTAAAACCAGGTATTGGTGAGGCTGTGACTGACGATACACAAATGAAAGGTTCTATTGTAGAGTTGCAAGAAGAGAAGTCAAAGTTAAAGGAAGTAATAGATAGTGCCACTCAAGACAAACAAGTCAATGTGGAGGAAAATACTAAAAAGGAACAAAGTGAAGAAAAGGTAAGACCTCCCACACATTCCAAAATGGATATTGAAGATGAACTATCAATTAAGGGACATATTAATTTGAACATAATGATCCCTGATGAGATGATATATTTTTCTATGGTACTCAACTCAAAGGAAAAACAAAAAATAATGCAACAGGAACCTCAGGTAATTATCTTTCCCAGAGATTTATTGTCAGAACTGCTAAGAAATGTTAAGTATGATGAGAAAGTTACACCTATAGAGAAGTTAGCTCATTTATTCACTGTTACTGGAGATGAGATGAAAAATTTAGAAGATACAACAGTCTTAAGAGAAAAGAAAGTGTATGAGAAGAAGAGACTAGAGAAATTGGCACAGTCAATTGTTATCGACAACAAAACACTCACATTGGTTGTTAAGTGGTTGAAGGAAGCATTAACTGAAGGAAGTAAGAGAGCAATAGAAGTGAAACTCAACAGGAGCTTAGGTTTCTTTTTTGCAATTTTCATTCCATACATTAATCGGTTAATACATTTGGTTGAAAGGTTAGCAATATCAACAACAAGATGAAAACCAATCGAAGTGAGAAAAATCAAATGACTGTAGATTTCCTATAATTGCAGAGTTTCTTGATCCACAAGCTAGAAATTTTTCAACAAGGTGTAAAGGAAGATGAGTAGACTTTGGCATTTCCAAACACATTTTCAATTGATGTGTTAAAGTAATTAGAATTTTTGCTAAGTTGTTAGATTGCAACTTTGGAGATTCTACTAAGAATTTAGGACATTGATCTATAGAATTTGAAGGTTAATTTTAGGGATGTCTTTAGTAGAATGTAACTAGGTGTTACTACTCTTTTATCAATGATATTTTGAGACTTTTTGTCATACCTTTGTCATTGTTCTCAAAGGGGGAGTTAATGTAATGTTGTACTTAAGCTAAAATTTGGCGAAGTTCATGAAATGTAAATGTAATGGTATAGGGGAGTAGTATACATTATTGTAATTTCCAATAGTTGAAAAAAAGGAATTAGTTTACTATAAAGCATTATAATGTACTTTTTCATTTCTGCAATAGATTAGACACTTAGGAAAATTTTTTACTTATTTTTCTAAGTGTTGCCATCAATGCCAAAGGGGGAGATTGTTAACATTTGGTGAAGATGGTATGAGTGTTGACTATGGTAATGTATTATGGTGTTGTAATTGCTCGCAACATGATGTATTGGAGGCAGGGGATATGTTCTACCAATGGTATTGCAGATCTAATAGAAGAAATGACTAATTTTTTAGTCAACCAGGCAGATGATAGTATGCGAGATATGGGACCAGATTTGGAGTTGGAGATTGAGTTAAAGTGTGCGATCATGTAGTTATCATTTATAGAGTTATACATACCTATGTTTATGATCACATTAATTAGTTTGAAGATTTGTATAATTTATTGAAGATTCAGGTGGACTGACAAGAATAACATAGGATAGATAAAGCAAGTTTAGTTAGATCGGTTCCTTGGTATATTCAATATTTCTTAATGATTGTTTACGACCTGATTAATGTTGTGTTGACTTTATTAAGTTGACCAATGTATTTTGGTGGGATCAGATTTGTGTTTTAAGTCAGCGAGTAAAATGTTTTAGGGCAAAGGCTGACTTGTGTAACTTGTTATAAAAGAAGAATGAATTTGTGAATTAGGGTTGAATTGGTGATGTTTAGATGAAGAAATATGATATTTTAGTTGTTTCAAGGTTTTGGTTTCTTGACGAAGTGTTATGAGTAGAAATAAAGTGGATCTATGAGACATGAATATCATAACCAGATCATTCATTCTTGTATCTATCTCAAGGCAAGCCCTAACAGGTTTGCAATTAAAATCCTTTAACTAGGTCACCCCTAACAGGGTGAGCATGATCTTTAATAATGCAACCGCTTAATCATCACACTATTGGATGAACCCCTTTTTCTTGTATTTTTTTGAACAAAAGCAATAAAATATTTTAAATCCAGACATTGTTAATGTTGGCCATCCCAAAGTTGAGATGAAATATCCAAATAAATATTGATGAAAGGGAAAATTAATGGTGGTTAATGTTGGACAACCTGTTATCATTAGAAATGTCTACTTGGGCATCAAAAGGGCTTGTGATAATACAATTTTTAATATTAAATAGTTATATGAAAAATTAGAACATAGTTGTACTTTGATTTTCAATCTAATTATTAAATGCAAATATCTATCTTGTCACAAACTCTTTTAATGCTTGGATAGACAATTCCTTATCACTAGCACTAAGAAGAATCAGTGAAGAGGAATAAAATAAAAACAAAAAAATTACATGAGATGGATTCTAATTCAATGATTAAGTTAGTAAGTATATATAAAATATGCTTAAAAGTCCTTTGGAGAAAAGGAAAACACAATTTAACCTTTGAACCTACAAGAGTAAAGTAAATAGTCTTTGCTAAAGAAAAGATAGAAAAAAAATAGTATTAGTTCCTAGGAGTATTCCATTTAGCTAAAACAAATTTTACATTTGGTATTTTTTTGTCTTAATTGATCTAAGAATCATATTAAAGCACAATTGTACACAAGTCTTGATGCAGGGGAGGACACAAACAACCAGGGCCAAAGGCACACCCAACTATCCAGCCACCTTGCGGAGTAAACAAAACAGAAGAAAAAGACATAGAGAACAACACCTAGGAGAGAATGAACAACAAAATTTTATTGATTCATCCAATTACAACATACATGCCCAACTTTGAGACCTTTAGGGTTATGGCCAACAAGATTTATGAAAATTGAGACTATTCTATCTTCTCATATCTTCTGCTATCTACTTGCTCTATTTCTAGCTACCTAACCTACACATAGAAATCCCTATTTATACTTTCCAAAGTGGCATACAGAAGGTTTGTACACATCCCAAGATAAGATCCAAATATTAAATGCACAACCTAAAATTAAATACATAAGTCAACTCCAACAAGAACCAATCACAGAAAAAATTAGTCAAGAAGAAATGAGCATCAGGTTCACTCGGCACAAGAATGAATACCCGACCAACACTGGAGAGCTCGACACACACAAGAAATCAGCCAACACTAAATAGCTCGGCACATACTGCAACTCGATGCTTACTGGCAGAATGAACAAAGATGAGCATGATAGGAAGACAACCAAGGATGCTCCTGCATCAGATAATCGAGGCTGAAAGAAATGATTCACCTGAATCATTGAGGTGTCACAACTTGATTTGAATCTAACTTAGATTTAGAAATCCATGTAACATCCTCAACTAGTCTATTCTTCCACTTCACCAAATATTCATAGTAATATTAACCTCTTGTGATTTTACCATTCCTCCGATCTAATATATGTTCAACCTCTTCAAGATGTTTCTTAGGATAATCATCTGGTATAACAACTTCATCATCTAACTCATGATACTCATGCAAATCAACAATATTGAATATAGGAGATATATCTATGCCATCAAGTAACTCAACTTCATAAGAATTACCACTGCAAAACTTCCTCGTAATTCTACAAGGACCAAACCTCTTCATTTTCATCTTACTGTATGTTCCAACAGGAAATCTTCCCTTCTTCAAATGAACCATCACCTCATCACCAACTTCAAAAACATAATGTCTCCTTAACTTGTCAGCATCGTCCTTATATTTTTTATTACTTTATTCCAAATTCAACTTCACTTCCTCATGTAAAGACTTCATAAAATCAGCAAATACTTCCCCTTCAACACTTCTCTTTTCTTCACCAGCAACATCCCTCAAATATGATACTCCTCTATGCTGCATTCCAATAACAATCTCAAAAAGGTATTTTTCATGTACTCCTATTCACAGAATTGTTATATGAAAACTCAACTTGTGCCAATATCATATCTCAATTACTTGGCTTATCTCTAACTAAACATCTTAGCAAATTACCCAAGCTTCTATTCATATCCTTTGTCTTTCCATCTATCTATGGATGGAATGTAGAACTAAACCTCAACTTAGTATCCATCTTCTTCCCAAAATTCCTCCAAAAATAACCAACAAACCTGCTATCTCAGCTAGAGATAATATTTATCAATAATCCATGTAATCTAACAACCTCTTTAAATAAAATCTCAGCAACATCCACAACATCTGATGTCTTATTACTTGGTATGAAATGTACCATCTTAGAAAATCTACCCACAACAACAAATATGGAATCATACCCTCTTGTTGTCTTAGATAATCCAAGAACAAAATCCATATTGATGTCACTCCAAGGTTTCTCGGGGACAGAAATAGGTGTATACAATTGAGTATTCTGACTTACTCCTTTTGCAACTTGAAAAATTCCACAAATCCTTACAAACTTCTAAACATCCTTATACATGTGTGGCCAATAATACTTTTCCTTATGCAAGCTCAATTTTTTATCAATTCCAAAATGTCTAGCCAATCCACCACAATGCTTTTCCTTAATTAAATTAACTCTCATGGAACTTCTTTGTATGCACAACTAAATTCCTTTGAAAAATATACCTTCTTGAATAAAATACTCCTCAAACTTAGTCGGTTGTTTTCCCAGATTTGGTGTTGTGCACTCTCTCCATGCCTCAGAAAATTAGGGTCAATATCATACAAATCCTTCATCTCATCAAAACCTAGAATTGAAACCTTCATCTAATTCAACAAAGAACGTCTTCTTATCACTGCATCTGCAACTTAGTTAGTAACTCCACTCTTATGCTTGATCAAAAATGTGAAACTCTAGAAATAATCAACACACTTCATATGTCTCTGATTCAACTTAGTTTACTTCCCAAATACTGCAAATATTTATGATCAGTATACAACACAAACTCCTTAGGAATTAAATAATGTCTCCACTTTTTCAAAGCTTGAACAATAGCATAAAACTATTGATCATACACAAAATACTACCTATTATCATCATTCAACTTCTCACTAAAGAACAACATGTTTACCTTCTTGACTCAACACAACTCCTATTGTGTGCTACCACTTGCATCACACTCAATTTGAAATACCTTATTGAAATAAGGTAAACCTAACATAGGTAACTCAGAAACCTTTTGTTTCAAATTCTCAAAACTCTTGTCAGCTCCATGTGTCCACTAAAAATCATTTTAATTTCCTCTCATTGTCTTAGTCATAGCATTACGAGAAAAACTAAAATTCTTAATGAACTTTCTATAGAAACTAGCCAAATCATGAAATGATCTTACTAACCTACATTCTCAGGTGTAGGCCACTCCAGAATTTCATTAACCTTTTAAGGGTCCATTTTAAATCCATTAGCTAAAATTACAAATACTAAATACACGATCTGTTCTTGCATAAAGTAACACTTCTTTAGATTAGTCAATAGTTTCTCCTGCTTCACTCTTTATAACACTTGTCTAATATGCTCAAGATGTTCTTCCTTAGTCTTACTGAAAATCAGAATATCATCAAGATAAACAATCACAAACTTACCAAACAATCTCTTGGGAACTTCATTCATCAAACTCATGAAATTACTAGGTGCATTAGTCAACCCAAAAGGCATAACCAACCACTCATATAAACCTTCTTTAGTCTTGAAAGTAGTCTTCCACTCATCACCTTCTGTGATTCTGATATGATGATAAACACTCTTCAAATCGATCTTGCTAAAATAATTTGCTCCACTCAAACAATCCATTATGTCTTCCATCCTTGGCATATGAAACCTATACTTTACTGTTATCTTGTTTATAGCTCTGGAATCAATACACATTCTCAACTCTCCATTCTTCTTAGGTGCCAATACAATAGGTACAACACAAGGACTTAAGCTTTCTCTTATCAAACCTTTCTGCAACAACTCATGTACTTGTCTATTAAGTTCTTCATTCTTAGTTGGTCTCAATCTATATGGTGCTTTATTTGGAAAACTAGCTCCAGGAATCAGATCCATACAATGACTTATACTTCTCACCGGTGGTAAATCATCAGGAATATCTTCTACAACAATCTCCTTGTATTTATTCAGCAAGTTTTGAATTTTTGCTAGCACTCAGTCTCCATTGTCTTCTATTGCTCGATATTTACTATTTTCTGTCACTCGGCCATTACTATACGGTGTCACTCGACCATTAGGCATTATAGTGAAACAGAGTTGGTTCTTCTTCATTTCTTTCTCAATTTCTTTCCATTAACCATGCAAATTTTCATAGTAGTATAGTTTATCTCATCTGGAACCTCAATCAAAGGTAACAATGTTTTCTTTTTCCCATTCACCCAAAGAGTATATTGATTCAATGTATCATCATGCACAACATGTCTATCATACTGCCAAGCTCTACCCAAGATAATATGAAAACAATCCATAGGCATAATATCACATAGAACTTCATCAACGTAATTTCCAATCTTGAATTTCAGAACACATTGCTCTCTTACAAATAATTTATGCTCATCCTTGATCCATGAAACATGATAGGGTTTAGGGTGTCTCAACCTCTGTAATTGCAACTTTGTAACCAGCTCCTGTGATGGCAAATTCAATGAATTACCACTGTCAACAATCAATTTGTAACATTTTATTGCCATCTTACATCTGGTCTTGAAAATATTTTTCTAAGAACAGGTTGTTAATCCACTCAGTTATTAGACAAAGCTCTCCTCACCATCAGGTTTTGTCCAGCCTGAGGTCCACTTGGGGAAGCCTCAAGATCCTCTTCTACCACATTATTTCTATGTTGTCCATTTCCATTAGAGTGTCTACACTCGAAAGATCTATGCCCTTCTTTGCCACATCTGAAACAATTACCACTAAAACCACCTCTACCTCTTCCTCGATAGGAACTAGTACCTCCTCGGTAAGAACTACCACCATTCCACTCAGTCTTGCTTTTATCTTCATTTTTCCACTCAGATTTTCCCTTATCTTGTGCAAAATTACCAAATCCACCTCTACCTCTCTGGAATCTACCACCTCGACCTCTCTATCTTTAAATTCTAGATCTCAATCCATTCAGCTACCTTGCAACTTTCTAAACCTCAACATCCACATCTCTAGATCTGATGTCCAATCTATAGATTTCCTCAATGTATTCCTTCACATTCATGTCTTTTTGTCTAAGGTTTTGCATCTTCCTCAACAAGCTAACTTGGTAATCAAGAGGAAGGAACTTCTTCTTCACCTTGTTCACCATTTTCAACCAAGTTCTGATCTTCTCCTTTCCTCTTCTTTGTCTGTTAGTTTGCAAATACCCCCATCACAGTGAGGCGTAACCTTTCAACCTAGTGACTGCAATTTTCACCTGAACCTATTGTCAGGAGTGCTTTCAAATTCAAATAACTTTTCCATATCAGAGATCCAATCCAACACAACATTAGTATCCATCTTTCCATCATAAGGAATAACATCAACAACATGCTTTGAATTTGTTGTAGTCAATACTCTCAATAGTCTTTCTCATCTTGATCTTCCTCATGCTCTATATTTGGTTCCACTGCTTCATCATCACTCACATCATCAAGATGCGCTCCTCTCCTCTGGGTTGTCTCCACAACATCTAATCTGGTTGCAATTTGTCTCAACATGCCCATTATAGCATTAGTAGCATTTCATGTGCCTCAAACCATTTTGACGGTTCCTGCAAGATCGTAACCCTATGCAAGTTATAGGTCAAATTCACAGGTCTTCCACCCTACAACCAAATCTAAATCAGGGTTCTACATGATCCAATCTACCAAGGATGAACTTTTCTCTAATACCACCTAACGCAGGGGAGGATAGGAACAACTAGGGCCAAAGACACACCAAACTATCTAGCCACCTTGCGGAGTAAACACAATAGTAGAAAACAACTCAGAGAACAACACCAAGGAGAGAAGGAACAACAAACTTTTATTGATTCATCCAATTAAAGTATACATGCCCAGCTGTGAGGCCTACCAGATTATGGCAATCAAGACTTATGAAAATCCAACCTATTCTATCTTCTCTTATCTTCTGCTATCTACTTGCTCTATTTCTAGCTACCTAACCTACACATAGACATCCCTATTTATACTTTCCAAAGTGGCATACAGAAGGTTCTAGACTGTTACAAAGATGGAAGGCCAACCACCAACGGTGCGCACACATCGCAAGACAAGATCCAAATATTAAATGTACAACCTAGAATTAAATACATAAGTCGGCTCCGACAAGAACCAATCATAGACAAACTCGATCAAGAAGAACCGAGCATCAGGTTCACTCGACACAAGAAGCAACGCCTAGCCAACACTGCACAACTCGACATGCACAAGAAGGAATGCTTGGCCAACACTAGACAGCTCGACACATACTGCAACTCGGCAAGAATTGCAACTCAACACTTATTGCTAGAATGAAAAAAGATGAGCAAGATAGCAAGACAATGCAGGATGCTCCTACGCCAAGTCTACAATCAGCTTATAGTGTGTAGAATAAGGTAACATTCATTTCTTGAGCCATCTATTCCTTCTAAATTTTATTATTGCTTGACAATGAAACTAAGGTAGTAAGCTTACCAAGATTTAGTCAAAGAATTCACTACATCAAAAGTGAAGTTACATTTAATAAGAAATTGTGAGAAAATGGATCAAAATAATTAAAAATGAAAAAAAAAAACCACCACTTCCATTGAAAAAGGAAAACAGATTGATACTTCCATAACTATAACCACATATGTAATCCATACATTTTTAAATATATTAATTATCAATCTATTTAGGGTTCTGAAATTATCCTTTTGTGATGTACAAATATAAGGTGCTTGTGTTGATTTTGCTACTGATAAATATATATCCTTAAATGTAAGAACAAAGATGCGATATTTGTTAACATGCAATATAATAGGAAGCTCAAAGCACTTACCGATGCAACAATTCAAAGTGAAAAGGGAATGCTTCTCATTAATGCAAAGGAAGTTTCCAACTGAAAATAAAAAATATGCAAGCAAGAAATTAAAAGAGACTGCATTTTCTCAAATGGGTAGATAAGACCCCCACTTACCATCTTTTGTCATCTATTTTGAGCGGGGAGGAGTGTATTTAATAGCATGGACAATCAAAGTGTTGGTCGGAGAAGGAAGTGTCATATGTCCTATTACTTCTGATCCTTCATCTACTGTCTTAAAAAGGTAAATTTCCCCAGAAGTGCAACTGTCGATCTTCCGCCCCTATCTATATTTTCTTATATTCATTGTCTCAATGATTTCAAAACAAGCACAATAAGACTCTCTTGCTCCTGCCCAATTTTAATTCAACTTCTTCGCTTTGCTTCCTAGTCTCCTATTAAAAGGATTAAAATACACTGCTAAAAAGAGTTCAAAAACTTTGTCTATCTCCCGAGTACAAAATAAGAATAATGGAAACACACTGATGTAGTTATCTATAGTTTGTACTCAATACCCATGCATACAACATGCGAGTTTCAATGCACTCTAATTAAATAAACAGAGTGTTCCCTACGTTTCATGGTGATATATTGGAAGATATTTCCGATAGCTTAACAAATTATTTTTATGGCTAGTTAAAGCTTGATTCAGGCATACGGAAAGATGTTTCACGACATGAAACAGGCTTGCCGGTATTTTGTAGATTGAAGGTCTACAATAAAAGACTATCGACTAATTATAATATATTTTATTATAGATATTTATTTAATCTATTAATTGACTTTATTGGTTGCAAAAACGTATTAAATTTCAATAATTTATTGCCTGGTATTTTTCAAAATGAAAACTTCTTCAATATTAAAAACTTGATTTCCTATATTTTAAACTAATATATATTGTGAAATGTTTTATTAAATAATTATTAAAAAAAGCTCAAACAACCTACACACACTTCACACACACTTACATTGAGGTTCGAGGCGCTTTTTGTCCAATCTATTTTCCAGGAGAGCACGGCTTTCCCTAACGCCATCTAATTTATTTATTGATTTTGCTTCTTATAACTAATGACAAACAAAAGGAAGTGGTGATACATATACTTAGTGGCTTTCCGGAAACAGAGAGAATGTTTTGGCTACACAGTGATGGTGGGCATATTTCTAAGCTCCTTCTCTTTCTCTTCACCTCCCTCAGTTTCTCCAGAGAGTTCTTCCAGGGATTTGCCATTCGTTTCGGGCACCAGAAAAGTGAAAGCGAAACCCAGAGCATTCGTAAAAGCGAGCAGATACAGAGCAGTCCTGAGTTTCCCCTTCCCATATTTGTTATCAGCAAGATAACCAAATCCAAAAGCACCAATGATGGCCCCAAGCTTTCCCATCGCAGCTGATATACCATGGCATGTCGACCGAAACCTGGCCGGAAAGAGCTCGGCGGGGACGATGAATGTGGTGCTGTTGGGCCCGAAATTCGCAAAGAAAAAGGTCAACCCATACACCACAACAAACCCAGGCCCGTGCTCTTTCCAAAATGGGTACCATAAAGCGAGCACGAAGAGGAAGAAGGACATGAAAAAGAAACCAATCAGCTGAATCCGAAAGCGGCCAATGTGATCA
>MU224829.1:270561-280998 GCA_018584345.1 Thuja plicata | reverse complement strand
AATGAGCCCCTTGTTCCTCTTCCTACTTCAGTAGTGTCTGCACCTATCAACCATCAAGCAGTGCACTCAACTCTTGGTTCATTAAGTTCCCTTTCAGGGAATTTGTTAGAGCAGATGACCCAGGCGAGGGTTGCCCCTAGTATAGCACATGTTTGAACGAGCTGTGGGGATATATGCAGGGTTCCCCAGACTGAGCCTGATGGTGATGGTGCTGCCCATGGTGGATATGATTATTTTTATGATGGCACACATGGTGATGTTGACAATGACACATATGGTGATGTTAGAGATGAAATCACATCATATGTTGATTTTCTATGTGCAAACAATGATCAGCCTGCAGAGGTAAATTTAATTATTTAATTTATACTAAAATATTAAATTACATATTTGTACACATATCAACCATAACATTTGGATTTTTGGTGAACAAGGGAGGGTTGACATGGGGTCATTTAGTGATCGTCATCATATCACCTCCACAGTTCAAGATCTCGGCCACCGATTCACAGTATGCACTTTCATCAAGATACATAGATGAGTACATTTAAAGTTTAAACAATTAAAACTTGAATTGATGATGTGTTTGATATATTTTTTTCAATTTTTTAGTGTTCTTCATGTACTATAGAGGTCGATAGTTCTTCATGCTTCGCCCCACCGGTCACTAAGACTCAGCCTCATATACCTGTAATATGTTTTACATTCATTACTAGTTTATGTATAACTTTTATTCATGTTTATATTTTTTGCAATTGTAGGATTTTGGATTCTCTCATGTCTTATCACATTTACATCCTGACTCATCACTAGCACTGGCTATGCATCAAACATCTAATGTAAATGCTTATGTTCGATAAATTTATAGTCAAGTTCAATATAAATCAAAATTTATGTATGTGTACAAGTTTTCAATTCATGATTTGAATATGTTGTTTAGGTGGATACTACCATGAATCTTGGCGTGGCTATAGGATTGAGTCAAATGCAGCCATCCACATTTTCCTTTGAGGTCATGATTAAAATTAATTTTACATTGTCTATTATGTACTTGTCTTTTATAGGTCTTGATTAGATAAATTTTGTAATTTGTTTGTTTTTATAGGACTTGAGTGCATGAACTTTTGATGTTGGTGAGAGTGGACCTCCTTGTCCCACTGAGGGCATTACACCACATGCACATGGGGCAAAATTTTAAATTATGTTTATTAATATTACTTTTACTTTTTAAGTGATTTATGCAAGTCATTTGAATTAAACACACTTGGTCTTCAGATGTAATATTTTATAAATGTACAGGAGGATGAGGTGCATCATGATGGTGCATCCCAGTCACCTTCACATGGAGTGAAGAGGAGTCTGGATCAGCTAGATGAGCATACTTAGATCGTGTTATGCTATATATGATGGACATTTTATACTCTTTTTCACATGTTAGACCTTTTTATGATAGTTAGACTATGTTATTGTATGATGACACACATGTTATACATGGTATTAGGATTTTTTATCATTTTATTTTGACTTCTGTTATATTAGGACTTGTTATCATATTATTTATATTATGTTATTTGGACTTGTGTTATCATGACTTGTTATTATATGTTATCAAGACTTGTTATCATATTATTTATACTTGTGATTTGAATCTAGATATATGTGAGTTTACGTGTTATATATGAGTTTATGTGAGTTTACATGTAATCAATTGTAATTAAATATCAATTACATAATCTTATCATTAATAGTAGTTATTTATTCATGTAATTGACAAGAGCAATTGATTTTAATTGACATGAAACAATATATAAATGTAACTAGTATTGACTTCAAGATTAACCATAAAAATACCATCTATCTTTTAAAACCATGTCATAAATTAATTTGAACTATGAGATATGGATACATAATTGAATAACTAAATTCAATTGTAATTAAATTAAATATAAATTGTAATTGACAAAATTGGACATGAAGAAAAGTGAGCTCATGTATTTTATAAAACAAAAATAGGGCGAATTTACAAGTGTACATTGAACTTCAAAAATAGTTCATGTATTTTATTAAACCAAACTTGGACGAATACAAGTGTACATTCAACTTCATAAATAGTTCGTGTCTACATGTTCTTCTAGAGGTCCTGCATCATAAAAATGAATGTTAAAAGGTTATAAAATATGCATTTAAATATAAAATTTATTTATAGGATCCAAAAGTTAGATAAATGAATTGAACTTAACTAGTATTAAAACTTTGATTAGCCAAAAGTTGTAAATTGCACAATCTATCTGATATGTTACATCCACTTATATTTGACACCTAAAAACCAAAGTAATTAGCTCTACATGTATGATACTTTAAAGAATTCATGTCTACATATAAAAATATAATAATTAACAAAAACTTACATGTATAAATTTGATTCAACCTAATGTCCCATCAACATCCTCTCTTTTCTGCAATGCATCTATGATTGCCTCATGGTATTCCATTGAAAGTGCCCATAATATTTTATTAGTAGGTCTCCCTTTGTATCTTTCCAATTTGATATTATTTTCCACTGCCAAATGAGAATAATGTATAATCTTCTTTTCTGATTGGTAGTCTTCAAAAGCTGGCAAACCATTCCTTCTTGTTAGGTATTTGCATAGCCATGTACCAACAACCACAACAGACCCAATTGGATACTCAAAACCATCATCATCTACTTCATGACATATCAACTTTTTCTTAGGTTGAACACATCGAGCTAACCAATAATTAGTCTACTCTTCGGTATCCTCAGGTGCAACAACAACATACACATGTCCTGCAAAAAAAAATTAAGTACTATTGGAAAGTGACAATGAAAGCAATTGTTATTTTGTCATTGTTGTCAAACCTTAACTGGTGAGACTATTGTTATCTGTTTGAGTACCATATCTACTATTGATGAATAAGATTTAATAAGAAGACCAAATGAATGGTTGAGTTAAGGAAAATAAAAGGGTACTTGATCAGTTGGCACTCTGGCAAAGTAATTCGTTGTTTATCTTTCAAAGATAGTTTTTCTAGTTGTTCTATGCCGAGAAAAGTTTGGCTTGTTCCGAACAAAGTCACTTGTGCCGAGAAAAGTTGTTTGTGATGAGAAAAGTTGTTCAATGTCGAGCACTAGTGAAATTGCCGAGTGGAAATAGTGATGTTGGCCGACTTACAGTAATTGGATTAGTGATGAGATTTGATATCTTTGGCCGACTTAGTTAATTTTATTGGGATATGTAATGTTAATTAAAGATTGATCCACGTCATTTAATGTATGGGTAACCGTAATTAATGCATGGTTTAAATATTTAATTAGAGACTACTTAGGAGAAGTAAATGTAATGCTAAGATGGAATGATCTGTTGGATCTAACCTAACCTAATATCTACGATCTTGTTTAAGTGGCAAAAGATTGATTTGACCTAGACAGAGAGGTATATGATAACCTCAGGGGTTATTCATTTAGTATGCTGAAGTTTACTACTGAATGTGTAGTACATGTGTGTATGCAAGAGGATTTCATAGTTGATTTACTGTTTGGCATGATCTAGCAGAGAAGGCTGAATACAGAATCAGAGAGTTGCATGTGTGATTGCTTCACAGATTTCCAAGAAGATCAGAAGGTTGAAATGACAATCCAGGCTATCCAATAAGTTAACATCAGAGCTGTAATTGGATTTGAATTTGCAAAGTAAGTTGTATGTATCAAATCACAACTGCTGATTACTTTCTAACCATTATATTAGTTAAATCCTATAACAAGGTTGACCTAACATTCATTTGTATAAATCCTCTAACAAGGTGACATTCAGATGGAATCTTTGAAGTCCTCTAACAAGACCACTCCTGAAAGGGTGATTAAATCCTTTAACCAGGTCACACCTAATAGTGTGTTATTGTAACCTTTAACAGGGTTGGCTCCTCACAGAGCTCACTTCAAAAGAGTGAAAAGTTGGTAGCATGTTACTGGTGGTTTTTCCCATATTGGGTTTCCATGTTAAATACTTGTGTCAACTTGTGTGAATGCTTATGGTTTGTTTTAATGTTATGTTTCTACAAGCAATATCATTAGACAGTAAACTGCATGATTAAAGTTGTTGACATATGCTACTGCTGCCGAGTAGATCTGAAATACAAAAAAGTTTTATTTTCTACATCTAGACCTAAGGATAACTGATTCACCCCTCCCCTCTCATTTATTCTAAATTCATTCTAACAATTGGTATTAGAGCTGTGGTCTCCTAAAAATAATTTTAAGGTACTTGGAGCAAAAAGATCAAGATGTATAAGAAGGAGGTTCCCAAGTTGAACAAAGATAACTTCCCTGCATGGCAGAGTTTGATGAAACTGCATTTGGTTGGTATTGGAGATGATGCCAAGTGACTTATTGAAAATGACTATGTATCACCTTCTACTCCTCTCACAGCTGCACAACTAAAAGAAAAGCAAGAGCACAATCAAACAATGTTGGAGATCGCCTCCTCACTGAGCTATTCAGAGTTTGATGATATAAAGAGCTGCACAAATGCAAAGGAGATGTGGGACAAAATTGCAACTATCTATGGTGGAGACACAAATGTGCTGAGAGCTAAATCAGAAAGTCTAAGAGGTAAGTTTGATGAAATGAAAATGCAAGAAGGAGAAAATGTTAATCAGTATTTTGGTAGAGTAAAAGAAGTTGTAAATGCCATTAGAGGAGCTAATGGAACAATTGATGAGAACACTATTATGAGAAAGGTACTGAGAACTTTACTTCATGTATATGCTATTAGAGTTTCTACTATTCAAGAACTGAGATGTACTCCTAATAATAATCTAAATCTGGAAAATCTGATAGGCAGACTCATTGCATTTGAAATGTCAAATTATGATAACTATAATCCACAAGGGATTGATTCTTCTTTTAGATCATAGTTGGTTCTCAATAAATCTAAGAAAGGAAAGAAACATGTGAACAATGATAGTGACACTACTGATGATGATCTTGAAGAACCTGAAGCACTTATGGCAAAAAGGCTATCCAGAGGAAAAGAAAAATACAAAGGTAAACTTCCTATTATTTGTTTTTCATGCAATAAAGTTGGTCATATAACTGCTAGATGTCCTGATAAGAATGAGAAAGATGAAAGAAAGGAATACAAAGACAAAAAGGATGATCGAGACTTCAGGAAATATAAGGATTACAAAGAAAAAGGTAAGAAATCTTGTTATATTGCTGAACAAACTTATGACAATGATACTGACAATTATGATGACAATCATATAGAAGTTGTTTATGTTGCAATGAAAGAAGATTCTGATGATGATGATGATAAAATTGCATTAATCTCTTATATGAGTAAAAGTGATCGATGGATCATTGATAGTGGTTGTTCTCATCATATGACTGGTGACAAGGATAAGTTTGAAACCCTAAACCAATGCAATGGAGGATATGTAAAATTTGGTAATGATGCACCATGTCTTATCAAAGGTAAAGGATTGATTAACCAGACTGACAAAATCAGATGTGATAATGTGTATTAGGTTGATGATCTTAAATAAAATTTGCTGAGTGTTGCACAGTTGAACACTTCTGGTTATAGAGTTGAGTTCCATCACAGAAAAGCAAAGATCTATGATTCTACTGGAGAACTTGTTGCAAGTGGTGATCAGGCTAAAGGTAACTTATTTTATCTGGATTTATCTGAAGAAACATGTTTGTTTGCACAGTACAATGATGTTTAGTTATGGCATAAGAGGTTGTGTCATGTGAACTTTGATAACTTGGTAAGCATAAGTAAATTGAAAAAGGTTAGAGGGATACCTAAGTTAAAGAAACCTGAGAATACTATGTGTAAACAATGTCAACTAGGAAAGATGACTAAGTCTAGTTTCAAGAGTAAAACACATATTTCAGAGGAAATTCTGGAGTTAGTCCATACTGATCTCTGTGGTCCCATTGGAGAAAGAAGCTACTGTAGTGCTAGATACTTTATTCTATTTGTTGATGATTATTCAAGGATGATGACTGTAATGTTTCTCAAGGAAAAATCTAATGCATTCCAGTTATTTAAATAGTACTTAGCTAAAGTTAAAAAGGAGACAGGCAAAAGTTTGAAATGCTTAATATTTGACAAAGGTGGAGAGTTTATTTCTAATGAGTTTAATAGGTTCTGCAATGACCAAGGCATAAACAGACAGATGTCCACACCGAGGACTCCTCCACAAAATGGTATTGTTGAACGAAGAAATAGATCTATCATGGACTGTGAAAGAACACTAATGATGGAGAAAAATGCTGCACAAAAATATTGGAAAGAAGTTGTAAGTACTACAGTCTATACACTGAATAGAGTTCAAGTCAAGAAAGGTACAAATGCTACACCTTATAAACTTTGGTATGGTTACGCACCTAGTGTAAATTATTTTAAAGTATTTGGAAGCAAATGTTTTATACTGAAGGACAACAAAAATGGAAAACTTGATGCTAAAGGTGAAGAAGGCATATTCCTTGGTTATTCAACGAAAAGTAAAGTATACAAATGTTTGAATTCTAATACTAACAAAATTGTTGAAAGTGAAAATGTAAGAATTAATGAGTTTGCAGAAACAAATGAAGCTAAAAGTACACAAGAGTCTGAAAGCTACAGATCATTCATATATCTGGATGAGGAAGATTCTAATTCACTACCTGAGACTACTGCTGAGCAATATTATGCACCTGCTGAGTCACAAAGTGGAGTTTCTGAGCAACAACAAGTGAATGCCAAGCTATCTGATGGAGATGCCGAGTCACAGAATCAACCAGAACTGAATACAAACAATGAATCTACAGCAAGGACTAAGCCTACTCTAGAAAAATATGTGAGAAGAAATCACAATTCTGATCAAATCATTGGATTAAAGGATTCTGTTGTTATGACACAAAGTAAGTTGAAAAATGGAACATGTCAGTTATGTGAATTTGAGCCCAAAATAGTGAAAGATGCTTTAGAAAATGAAGATTAGATATAGGCAATGAATGAAAAAATTGAATAGATTGAGAAGAATAAGACTTGGACACTTGTACCTAGGCCGAAGGATAAAAATTTAATTGGTACAAAGTGGGTATTTAGAAATAAGCTGAATGAACATGGAGATGTGACAAGAAAAAAAGATAGACTGGTATGCAAGGGTTATGCAAAGGAGGAAGGAATTGACTATGGTGAAACATTCACCCCAGTTGCAAGATTGGAAGGAGTCAGAAGCTTACTTGCATATGCAGCCTATAAAGGATTCAAATTTTATTATATGGATGTGAAATCTGCATTTCTCAATGGTATCTTGGAAGAAGTGTATATTGAACAAGCTGATGGTTTTGTTGACCCTAACAAAAGGAATATGGTTTAAAGATTGCACAAAGCATTATATGGACTGAAGTAAGTGCCAAGAGCATGGTATGAGAGATTGCACAGTTATTTGAACAAGATTGGATTTGAAAGAACCAATGACAACAACAACATGTACTTGAAGATAGAGCAAAGCAAAGGTACATTATTAGCTGAAATTTTTGTAGATGACATCATATTTAGTGGACAAGATGTGTTATGCCAGAAATTTGCAATAGAGATGCAAACTGAGTTTGAGATGTCTGTGTTTGGTGAAATAAAATTCTTTGTTGGCTTACACATTTATCAAATGAAGAATGGTATCTATATCACTCAATCTAAATATATCAAGGAGATAGTGAAATTATTTGGAATGGAAGGGTCCAAACTAGTGAGTACACCCATGGCTATTGGACAGAAGCTGACAAAAGATGATGACACAAAAGAAGTGAACCATACACTCTACAGATCAATGATTGGTAAACTACAATATGTTGTACATAGTAGACCTAACATTGCCCTAGGGCTAGCTATTGGAATTGTTGCAAGGTTTTCTACTAACCCCAAGGAAACTCACATGATGGCAGTAAAAGGGATTCAAAAATATTTCAAAGGAACTGATAACTATGGTCTATACTACAAGAAGAATGACAAGTTTGAACTCAGAGTTTACATTGACTCTGATTGGGTTGGAAATGTTGATGACAAAAAAAGCACTGCTGGAGGAGCATTTCTTTTAGGTAAAAGATTGATCTCATGGACAAGCAAGAAACAGAACTGCACCTCACAATCTACAGCTAAAGCCGAAAATGTGGCAGCAGCAGTCAATTGTTCTAACATTGTGTGGTTGAAGATACTACTAAAAGGTATGAAGGAAGAAATCACTAACCTAGTTGTCATAGATTGTGATAACACAAGTGCCATTAATATCTCTAAAAATCCTGTAATGCACTCAAAGACAAAGCATATAGCTATCAAGTATCATTACATGAGGGAGATAGTTCAGAATAAAGAAGTGAGATTGGATTATGTGAACACTAAAGAACAATTAGCAGACATATTCACAAAGGCACTACCCAAGGATGTTCATGAGTATCTATGAGGTAAAATGGGGGTGATTCCCCTACCTAAGGCTAATTAATTTTTGTATGGTACTGTTGCATCAAATATTAGACTCAGAATACTTGATACATTGATGCACACTTAGTCACACTTTAGGATGCTGACTAAAGTTGTGAAGTTGGACAAGGATAGAAAAGAAAATCACTCATAATTAAGATGATAGGATCAGCATGATACTGAAGATCTACTTGATAATGATTTTGACATCTTTGGCATTGTTGTCAAAGAGGGAGAGATTGCCTAAGACTACCTAGAGGGAGAGATTAGATACAGGAAGAAGTACATAGAGGTAGAAGTTACTATTGAAAACATTAAAGTGATTATCTACTCAGAGGGAGTCTACAGATGTTTAGACACAGATGATTATAGTGTGATTACAGACACAAAGGGAGAAATGTTTTACAGATGAGAATCAGAATGAAGCTAAAGACATTAATGAAGATTTGTTCATGTCAAGGAACACAGGTGAATTTTTTGGATTGTATGGTAGCTATGCTTGTTAAATCATTGTTTTAATCTTTAGTGTTCCCATCAATGCCAAAGAGGGAGATTGTTGGAACGTTACAATGCAAGAAATTTTTATTTTTTCATTGATGTCAAACCTTAACTGGTGAGACTATTGTTGTCTATTTGAGTACCATATCTACTGTTGATGAAGAAGATTTAACAAGAACACCAAGTGAATGGTTGAGTTAAGGAAAATAAAAGGGTATTTGATCAGTTGGCACTCTAGCAAAGTAATTAGATGTTTATCTTTCAAAGACAGTTTTTCTGGTTGCTCTGTGCCAAGCAAAGTTTGGCTTGTGCCGAGAAAAGTTGCTTGTGTTGAGAAAATATGTTTTTGACGAGAAAATTTGTTCAATGCCGAGCACCAGTGAAATTGTCAAGTGGAAATAGTGATGTTGGCCGACTTACATTAATTGGATTAATGATGAGATTTGAGATCTCTAGATGACTTAGTTAATTTTACTGGGATATGTAATGTTAATTAAAGATTGATCCACGTCATTTAATCTATGGGTAACTGTAATTAATTCATGGTTTCAAGATTTAATTAGAGACTACTTTGGAGAAGTAAATATAATGCAAAGATGGAATGATCTATTGATCTAACCTAACCTAAGATCTATGATCTTGTTTAATCAGAAAAATATTTATCGGACCTAGACAGAGAGGTATATGATAACCTTAGGGGTTATTCATTTAGTATGCTAAAATGTGCTACTGATTGTGTACTACATGTGTGTATGCAAGAGGATTGCATAGTTGATTTACTATTTGGCATGATCTAGCAGAGAAGGCTAAATACAGAAGAAGAGAGTTTCATGTGTGATTGCTTGACGGATTTCCAAGCAGATCATAAGGTTGAAATGACAATGATGGCTATCCAGTAAGTTAACATCAGAGCTGTAATTAGATATGAATTTGCAAAGTAAGTTGTATGTATCAGATCACAACTGATGATTAATTTCTAACCATTATATCAGTTAAATCCTTTAACAAGGTTGACCTAACAGTCATTTGTATAAATCCTCTAACAAGGTGACATTCAGGTGGAATATTCTAAATCCTCTAACAAGGTCACTCTTGACAGGGTGATTAAATCCTTTAACCAGGTCACACCTAACAGTGTGTTATTGTAACCTTTTACAGGTTTGGCTCCTCACAGAGCTCACTTCAGAAGAGTAAAAATTTGGTAGCATGTCGCAGGTTCACCAAAATGTAGAGAAGAAAATATGATGGATTTGTTTATTGATTGATTGTGTACACATATAAAAATGTAAAGGGGATTGAAATAGAGATGTGTTTATTAAGAACATGTAATGTATTAAGAAGGGTTGATTGATTATCTTGAAATGTAATGCATTGATGTGTAAATTGTCCTTTAAGTTGCCTAGAATGTATTGAATTCCTTAACCCTAATTGAATTGTATTGATTAAGTAT
>MU224829.1:235106-264012 GCA_018584345.1 Thuja plicata | reverse complement strand
CTAAGGAAAGGAGAGGAAGACTCAGGATCAAAGGAACCCATAAGTCTATGGCTTCTTCTAACTGGGATACTATAAGTAGGACTAGATGTGGTAAAGCTCATACACCAATACAATGCCAATGAACTAAAAAAAAATTGAATTGAAATGTAATTTGAAAGAAAATGCAAGATCTAGCATAAATAATATAAATCTAACACAAAAAAGAAAGAGTTGTCTATCGCGGGTTCACAAAAATGTAGAGAAGAAAATATGATGGATTTTTTTATTGATTGATTGTGTGTACATATAAAAATGTAAAGGGGATTGAAATAGAGATGTGTTTATTAAGAACATGTAATGTATTAAGAAGGGTTGATTGATTATCTTTAAATGTAATGCATTGATGCGTAAATTATCCTTTAAGTTGCCTAGAATGTATTGAATTCCTTAACCCTAATTGAATTGTATTAATTAAGTATTGCAATTTTGATTAAGGAGAAGATAAGATATTCCTTTTATCCTCAAATGCACAAATGGGAGATCCAAGTTGATCAACCCCAAGGAAGGGCTAATGCACAAATGAATCAACTATTTGGAAAGAAGAATAACAAGAGAGATACCTTAAATTCTGTTAATTATATGTATAGAAATGGTATATGACAATAATGTCAACCCTGACTTGCACAGATCTGAAAGTGACTCTGTTCGCACCGTCCAAAAGAAAGTCGAAAAGGGTATCCAAATCTAGGCTCAAATCTATTGTTCTGCACCTGTACCTACAAGAAAAAGGAGATTATTTATTGTGGGGGAGGGGTTTGCCTTGGTCAAACCCCAATTTTGGAATTAACCTCAAATATATAATTTAAATTGCATAAGTAAACAAAGCAAATGCATAAATTCACCTTGCTTGTGAAAGTCCTTGTGGTGGATTCCAATCCTTGAATCCACAAGTACACCTCAAAATGTGGAATGTAGAAAGGTAGGATGTCTTCAATCTCTTGCTAATGGATCTCCAACACCAAGTCTTGAATTTGGAATAGGCTTGGAAGAAGGTGGATGAAGAGATCACCAAATTGGCACTATGTAGCTTCACTCCTTCAATGGCCTCCAATAGATCTCCTTCATGAAATGGATACTTGAATGAATGAATGAATGCTTGAAATCTTGCTTGACTACTTGCTTGAATCACACTTGAAGATATCTTGAGAATGCTTGATCACGATTAGAAGACTTAGAGAAAATGAGAGAGAAAGCTTCCCTTTTATATGGAATTAGGGCACAATCTTCTAAGGAGGCCTACATAGGAGGATTAAATTCCCATTAAAGCCTTTACCCCTAGGAGAGGACCTATATTAAATATAATTTAGGAATCAATGCTTTGGAACCTGAAACAGCCGACCCGGAAGCGGGAAATACTTTTTGCAAAGGCTGACCTCCAAAATCTATGAGACCCCGAGATCTGAACCCTAGGTCAAGGTCGAGGTTGACCCTGGCCTAGGTCAGGTTCAAGGTCGACATAGACCTGAATTATTGAACCTAACCCTGAAGCCCAGAATCACTAGTCTGCAGTTCAAAATGAAAAAATAAGGCTAATCAGGAGTGGAAAGTGGGACAGAACAAGGGAGAAGCCATGTCAAGATTAGGAACCCATTCAAGGCACTTGTCATGACCCCAAACCACTTACTCGGAAGGCTAAACACGTCTACAATGGAGGTGCTTCCATTTTCTGACTATACATTTAGGTATTCATTAATTATATCATCTTGATCTTGTTGTTCACTAGGTGTTAATGATTTTTGTTTCCATTCTTCAATCCATTCCATATGCTTGCATTCTTCCCATTCACCTGCAACACAAAATTGACAAAAAAATATGCAAGCTGCCTAGTCCATATAGTCCAAGTGTTAGAATTAGAACTCATAAATGAATGCCATTTAGCACACCTGCTAATTGTATCACAATCATGTCTTGAAAGGATATAATTCTCTTCAACTAGCTAGAAGAAACCCCTGATTGTAGAGTTCTAACTTGATCCTGTTGACAAACTTATTTTACACCACTTAACAATTGCACGTGCATCTTTAAATTTTGGATTTTCCTCAAATTTGAGTTGCTCTCTACACATAGATCTCTTAACACATGCACTGGCACCATCGTGTTCTCCTTTACCATATCCAGCCTAAAAAAAACTCCAAATATGTTGGACATTACTTTTCTTATGTTTCCTATTCAACCAATAAAAGATTCTAGCATTCTTAAATTGCCCTGTGCAATTATCTGACTATATTAGATTTTGTATCATATGAATTTCTCTCTCCCTTAAATTCTCATAAAATATATTAAAGAAATACTGGACAAACTCTGATGAATGCAATTTATTATCACTCATATAGAAATGATACTCTCTCAAAAAAATTTGATCATCTTCTGTACTATTAGGTGCATGCCTACAGACAATATGATCAAACATTGTTACTTGCACTGAATTATAATATTGTGGTTAGATCTCATCTTGTGGTGCAAGTGTGTAGTTCTCTACAAAGTCAACAACTTAAAGTATACTACCAATTGGAAATGTATTCTTACATATGTGAAATTGTCCATCAAGCCATCTAGCATTTTGGGAGTGTTTCACATATTTAGGTACAACCTTATTCTTGAATTCATTCATAAATGCATGAAAACTAAATTTTTTAGTAATTATCTCAAACCATTCTCCACCCTTTCCATCCTTCAATGGATACTCAATAGTTTTAAATATTTTTACATCAACTAATTTATGACCAAAATCAATTGAAAGATTTTCATGCAAACATTCATCTAAAAATGCAAGATTGCTAGATACATCACATACACCATAAAAACATGCATTCAAAAGAAAAAAAAATGTGCATTAGGTGGGTTACAAAACAAACCTGATATAAATTCTTTTACAGTTTGAGGTGCTATATTTATACCACATTCTTGCAACATTTCATTAGTATGCATGGTAGAACATATAAATCAAAATACATCATAATGATAACGAAATTGAACACAAATTTTGCAACAACACGTTACTCTTTTCTTGTTAATCCTTACATACCATGGTTTACATTTTTCAAAAGATCTTTGACTAATAGAAAAAACTTTAACACCTTAACATCCACAAATTTTTTATACAATTCAGTTTGAGTCATATCAAAAAGATGTTTTGGATGTGGATCAAGAATTTTTGAGCCGACTCTTAATTTAAGAACATCTCTAGCATTAGGTGATACTCTTGTATTATCATGCCAAAAATTTTCAATCAAATTTTGAACTTCACCAGTAAGTTTCATGTCAGACCTTAAGAGTCTACCACTAAAACTCCACAAATGGTTTGTCAGATCACTTTCAATGTTAACTCTTCTCTTTACAGATCTTTCTAAAGTTTTACGATGAATATTAAGATATCCACTTATGTTTTTCATGATTCTTTTATCACAAGTAGTTTTGTTTATTAAAGCTATTGTTATTTCTCTTTGTGCCGCATTTATATCTTTAGAACAACTTTTCTTTCCGATTGTGTCAAAGGCACTAGCAACAGTTGATACAACTTGTTTTAGAGACTCGTCCTTTTTCTTATATTTCACATAAATGCCTAACCTCTTCATCACTTTTTTCATTTTAGTCATTTTAATTAGTTGTAACATTAATTGACATTGAAACCCAAATGTCTAATTATAAAAAAATTCTCCAAACAATTTACTTGCGTGTGTCCTAATCTGTCTCCATGAAACCAAACTAAGTAGATTGTCTAGCACATCACTTTTAATTTGAAATTGTTCATTCATTCCATTATCATTTTTAGGGGTTTCTTTCTCAATTGGTGTTTGTATGTCTACATCCACATTTTTGATCTCAATTGTCGTTTGATTGTCAATTTCAATTAGGGTTTGAATTTCACTTTCAATTGGGGTTTGACACTCAGTTCCTTTATCATTATGATTAATATTACTAATTTTTGGTGTTTGATGTGCAATATCATCTATTACTCTATTTTAAGGAAGAAAATCTAAATGATTTAAACAGTAACCCACTAATACAAAAAAGATCAAGTTATTTATCAAAATAATTTTCATTTGGCTATGAAGACATACCTGTATCCAACACTTGATTAGAAAATGCACCTGAATTTTCTCCTATTTTATTTTCTTCTTCAACCTTTGCATCCATCCTGGTGTCCTCTTTCTTCTCCTCTTCAGAAATGATTGTTGAACTTGATGCTCCAGGATTTTATAAGTTTTGAATTCTTTCTCTTCTTTCTCATTGTCATTTTGTCTCCTTCTCTCTATTTTTTGCAACCCCATCGGCTATCAAAACCTTTCTTTGCCTCTTTCTACATTGCTTTGATCCCATGTTTGCACCAAAATTTGAATTCAAATTAATCCCTTCTTGTCAAATCTAGAACAAGACAAAAAAGAGAATGTAGGTTAAAATATTCTTTCTATTGTATCAATATGTCATAGAAATGATTGAATACTCGACAATCATTGAGATCAAGCCCACAGTCAGTTTTTTGTCTCCAACGGCTCTTTCAGAAATGGTCACTCATTATTTAGATAGAAATGGGAAAACAGGTGCCCATTTCTGTTTCAACGGTCCAAAACAAAATGAGTGCCCATTTCTAAAAATTAGGAGTGGGAACCATACCTGTGCCCTGGTTTTTGGTCGGGGTAGGCTTGGCCCCACCAAGCCTATTCTTAACTTTGCAAAAATATGGCTAAGGCATTGATATTTAAAATTTGTGCTTTGTCATAATTTTTTAGAGGTCTTCCTAAATGAATTTTTGGACGAAATGAAAATCCATTTCAATTCATATTTTACAGATTATAAAAATATAAATTTTGTAGTGATATCACTAATTTTAGTATTTTTAAAATATTTATTATGCTGAAGTGGTGCCTAAAGTAGAAATAGTAAGGTTAACTAAAATTTGAATAACTTTTTTCTGATTTTATGTTTTTGGAAAAATGAATTATATGAAATCAATCTACATAGAATTTCCCTCAAAATAAAAAATTTAAAAATTTTAAAAAATAGTGAAATTTTCTTCAAATTATGGCGGTTGTACACTAGAGGTTTTGAAAATGTACTTTATAGTCAATTAAAAATTAATAAAAAAATATAAATACAAAAACAAAAATAAAAAATATTCTCATCAATCTTTGATGTTTTAGGTACCTTCCCGAGAAGGATTTACAAAAATTCATTTATTTACTTTAAAATAGGGTGGTCATACACGTGTGCGGTATGGTCCTGAAATAGACATTTTGAAAAAGGGGTTTTTAACAATGCCTACTAAAATGTATTTTTTGCCATGTGGGTATTCAAAAAACTTACATATTTGAAAATGAGACTCCGAGAAGTACATTTTCTATAGTGGATTTTTCTGAGATTCAATCTCTAAGTGCCTCAAATTTTGACATCAATTGATAGAAATTTTGAAAAATAGGAAAAACACTTCCACTTTTTGCCCAAAAAGTGGACTCAACTTCTTGCTGGCACCCATTTTTACATGAAAAACATTTCAATTGTAACTTTCCTTCATACTTACCAGCTCCCTTAGGCCATCTCTTGGCAATTAGGGCTTCAAGATCTTCAATCTTTGTCTCTTCTTCCTCAATCTCTTCCCATTCCTTAGCATATCTGGATCCAAAGTTTGATAAACTCTCTCCAAGGTCATATCTTTTCTTATCCTTATAAATTTTATCCTTAACAATAAATTCAAGTTTAGGAAGTGCGTCACCAAATTCACTCATTTCAAAGGCAAATATCTTACCAACCAATGTGTCTCTTGCTAGTGTAGTCACGGTCCTAGTCTCTTCAATAGCAACCTTGTGTTTGTACGTAGGAGGCAAGAGTCTAAGTATCTTACAAACAATTTATTCTTCGTCTAGTTTTCCTCTAGTGCATCTAATTCCACAAACAATCTCTTTTGTCTTTAGTATGTAAGAACTGATGTTTTCATCCTTGCCCATCTTCAATGCCTCACATTTCTGTTTCAAGCTCTGCAACTTAGCTTTCTTCACATATACATCTCCATGAAAAATCTCAATTTTTTTTCATATATGATGTTTAGTCTCTTATTCCATGAGATTTGTATATTCAGTATATGACAAGGTACTCAACAATGATTCTTCTCATCTAGAGTAGCCAAAGAAAGTTTTATAGGAGGATTGTAAGACTTCTTAGTGATCTCCTCATAATCTTCTTTGATTCATCTCAAGTGTGTAATGATAGGACCCTTTCATATGGAATAGTTAGTGCCTTCAAATCCCAGACTCTCCTTCTTAAAAGCTACCATCCCGGATCTCCTCAAGCAATAAAGCTGCCAAAAGAGGACTTATCTCTGATACCAATTGTTTGAAATAATGTAGCACACACAAGTAACATGAGGGAAGAGTGAATAAGTTATACTAAAATTTCAAAAGCCCAATCATCTTTTAACCTTTAATCATAGATCTAGGTGATGGACATTAAAGTAATATCACAACACAGAAGTTAACACATAAAACCAAGAATTTTGATGTGGAAAATATCTTAAGTAAAAAACCATGGTGAGGATAAAACCCACAATATGATGTACTCTATTAAAATCACTATACCATGTTAGGATTATTACAAGGGAAATACACATGCATTCAGGTACACTTCCTAGAGCTCATTTCTCAAATACAACATGTGAAACATCCTAAAGGAAGGCTCACTTCCTTACAACAATCTCTTATTGCAATCCACAATGGACAACAAACCATTTCTTTTGGACTGATTGATAGCATATCTTATTTTCCAATAGAGTTCTGATGAAGTACATAAAATATCTGCCTGGATTGCAGATTCAAATCATACCTCTTCACATATACAATCCTCTTTGTTTTTGCACACAATCATCCTATCAAAAAAGGGTATTATATTTATATAATTCATCAACTTATTCCTTCAAGGTTAGCCAAGGACCTAAAATACACAAATTTAATCAAATACAACACAAATAACAATGCGATCCAAAACATGTCGACAAAGACATTGTAAGGATCCAAATATTCATCCTCAAACACACTCCAGCTCCATGAATCGTGCTAAGATCCATTGCAACATGTTGCATTAACAAGTCAGCCAAAAATAATAAGAACACCAACACGCCATAGGAAAATAGCCAGATTTGATCACATAACTCAATGCAATCTAGCAATAGGAATAGGGAACAATCTACAAACATCATAAAGAAACATGAAATTCCATAGCAACAACCAAAATAGTTGTCTTAGGTTTCATCATTGTCTCTACATTGTTCAAAAACAACATCAATCAACAACCTTTGTCACTCAATAAAAATAGCTTTCCAGCATCCGTATCACAAACTACTCAAGCTGAGGACATACATCCATGTCCTAAACTCACCACCAAGTTAGAAATAAGAAATATTGCATACCTGAACATCAAAAATACCAGTCTATAATAAATCACTCAAATCAACATGCGAACCTCTATAATTGACATACATCAAATACATACATCTTTGAAGTCATGTATATGTTTGCAACATATGAGCATTAATACAGTAGCCATATCAAACCAATCTTCTCACTGAACATACCAGGAACACTATTATCAATAGTAGAAATATGTTGACAACAATGACAAAACATCAAGAGATCATGAAAATGTGATATCAATCTATGTCATCTAGTTCTATGTTGGCATCCTATTATGATGTTTCCACATGGGATGGATAAGTATTAACATCTATAAATCATTTTTTTGTTGTAGTGAAGGAACACTGAGAGAGGGGTGGGGTGAATCACTGTTCTATAAAATTTTGAATTACTAAACTGGTTCTCAAACCACTTAATGCATATAACAAAAAATAAAATGCAAGAACATAAAGAAAATAAACATCACACCATAACACATGTAATTTTATCGTGGGTTATGTGCACCAAATTGTGAACTAAAAAGGGGGGTATAAGTGGACACACTTTTTCTGAAATCGGATAAACCTGAACTTTGAATGGATGTTTGAGGGTCATGCACTCAAAATAAGAAGATGTGTAAAAAATAAAAATTGTAGTACTATGAATCAAATTTCTAAATTACTAATTTAAAAAAAAAAATCGATAAGCTCAAGAGGGTCAAACCTTGCATGCACAAAAACTTGTTCCTAATTTTTTCTGAAAAGACATAACATAGTTGTTTCTGTGCATTGTACAAAAGATATAGTTATATTCAGTATTTTTCAAATCCCTTTGGTAGGATGATAGGTAAGAGTGAGGTCTAGAAGTTTTATATTTTTTTAACTTTTCTGATGAGTATTTTTTTTTGTGATTTTTTGAAGTGACTGCATCCTGAAAATTTGGTACTTGTTTGTGCACTAGGCATAACTTGCATCAAAATAATTAAAAATGAAAAATTTTGTTTTTTAAATGGATAGAATCAAGTGTAGAACAATAATATGTAATTTATTTGTAATTGAGTTAAGTATATCAAAATTTATTAAAAAAATGGTAGACATATGTTTGTGAGGACTGTCAAGACACTGGTAAAGAAAATTGAAGTTTACTATGCTAATGTTGTCCAAAAATAGAAAATTTATATGGTTAGAAAGATAAGAAGACGTATGAGATTATGGTAAAAATTATAGAGCTACCTCATTGACAAATTGAAAACTTGATGAAGATAAAGTCAAGAATTCATCTTACAAGATGAAAAAATGTCTAAAAGAACAAAAATGGAGGGCAAATGAGCCTCCAAGCCTTTGGGTCATTTTCCAAGCCTCTTCCTAAGCCATAACCTAGTCGGGTTTCTAAATTTTAAATAATCTGATCGGGTTCTGAAAATCAAAAAGTATTGTTTCAACTCCTACATAACCCGATTGGGTTATGTAGAATAAAATGCACAATGTTCACTTCTTTAAAACCTGATCGTGTTATGAAGAAGTAAAAATTATGCTCTCTCTCTCTCTCTCTCTCTCTCTCTCTCTCTCTCTCTCTCTCTCTCCCTTTGAAATTTCTTGATACATATCAACTTCCCAGAGCACTACAATTGAGCTAGTTTGAAGCATCAACAGATTTCGATCACATATCTGACCTAGTTGAACCAGGTAATTTCTCAATTTATTCTTCATTTTGAGATAAACTCTGTTGAACCTACTTGAACTCATTTTATTAGGTGTTTAAGTGTTTAGGGTGTTAACTTATCCCTCTATAAAGTGTAGGTCATGTATATGCAGTTGTTGCAGATGAGAACAATGAGGAAGGGATTGATTACTTTTTGTGTCATTTTATTGGGGGCAAAGACAAATTGACCACTATAGTCATTGATGGAGAGGGTATTGAGTACCCAATAGGATCCATTGTTGTGACAGGGACATGGCTTAGAAGGTACACTATCAAAATCTAATGTGTTCTTGTTTGACAACTTTGAGACCTCTTACCACCATTCTATTACACTTTATATGTTAATTTTGCTTCTATGAAATGCAGGTACCCTATCCAAAAATCCAAGAACTGGTTGTTTGAGGACTATGAGACACATAGACATATTTTGCATTACTTGAACCTTCTTGTTGTAACAAATATTGAATTGATAAAGTATATTGGTAGACCTTGTAAGAAGAATTTATGGAAACTTTGTGAATCTGAACACGAGGTAATACATGACACAATAAGGGTTAGAGGTGATCTAGAAGGTTTGATCAATTAGTTTTGGGAAATCATGAAGAATCATTCTACAAAATGGTAGAATTATTTTGATAATTTTGTATATAAATTTTGCGAAATAATCTAACTTCACTTTTTTGTAAATATAAATGACTATGAAGTGGTCTACATGCATATTTGGAGACCACATTTTGTATATTGAAAGAAGATCAAATTGTATATAAAAGTGGCCATGGGTTGATTTGTATATACCGATGGGCCACATTTTGTATAGTTTATTGTGTACCATTTAACTAAGAGGATATGAGTGAATTACGATTCAGTATAATTATAACAATGGCTCATGCAGTAGATATCTCATGTTTCTCTAAATTATAATAATGGTTCATGTGTAGTATTTATGTATGTATGTTCATTTTCATATTATATGTTTTCCATGCATTGTATGTATGTATTATTTTCATACTACATACTTTTCATGTGTTGTATGTATGTCCTTTTCTATCTTATATCTTTTCCATGTGTTGTCATGTGTAATAGACCTTATATTTTCCAAAGCAACTACCTTGGAAATATTTTGTCAAACCAAAGTAATAGGCATAATCTACAATTAAAATTATGGTGTTATATGTTATGCTTTATGGACGTTTGAATTGTTTTACTTCTATTGCTGCCTAATTTGGCTTAGTACACCCTGGGAACACTTTGGTCCAACTTGCATCAGAACATTCTTGATTCTTTGCAAGATAAAAAGATCTCCCCTAGCATTTACCTGGCCAAATGGAGCTGATGGAGCTGACGATTTTGTCCCACGATGAACAGTTTGAAAGATGCACCATTGAGCAACTTTCAACTGAGCAACAATGCAACTTTTTGCACCAACCGAGATCAGGTCGCCAAATGGAATCCGAGTGGAATCTCCCATAACTAAGCTACATGCTTGTAGGCCTTCCCAAGACAGTCCTTGTGCACTTCATAGATCTCATATATCTCTTACGAGGTCTGATATATGACTCTAAAAATTGCTGCCCAATTTGGCATGGTGCACCTTGGGTACACTTTGGTCTGACTTGCACTCGGACATACTTGATGCTTCGCAAGAAAAAAATGTCTCCCCTAGAATTTAATCAGACAACTGGAGCTAATGGAGCTGACAGTGTGGTCCCACAATGAATAGTTTGAAAGATGCACCATTGAGAAACTTTCAACTAAGCAACAATGCAACTTTCTGCACCAACCGAGATTAGGTCACCAAATGGAATCTGAGTGGAATCTCCCAGAACTGAAGTGCATGTTTGTAGGCCTTCCAAAGATGGTCCTTTTACACTTCATAGATCTCTGATATCTCTAACAAGGTCTGAGATATGGCTCTCCAAAAATTGCTACCCAATTTGGCTTAGTGCACCTTGGGAACACTTCAGTCTGAGTTGCGCCTAAATTTTGTTGATGCTTTGCAAGAAAAAAATGTCTCCCCTAGTGTTTACCCAGCCAACTGGAGTTGATGGAGCTAACGGTTTGGTCCCACAATGAATGGTTTGAAAGATGCATCATTGAGCAACTTTCAACTGAGCAACAATGCAACTTTTTGCACCAACCAAGATCAGGTCCCCAAATGGAATCTGAGTGGAACCTCCCAGAATTGAGATATGTGTTTGTATGCCTTCCCAATATGGTCCTTGTGCACTTTATAGATCTCATATATCTCTAATGAGGTCTGAGATATGGCTCTCCAAAAATTGCTACCCAATTTGGCTTAGTGCACCTTGGGAACACTTCGGTCTGACTTGCACCAGAATGTTCTTGATGCTTTGTAAGAAAAACAAAAAGGTCTCCCCTAGAGTTTACCTAGCCAAATAGAGTTGATGGAGTTGACGGTTTGGTCCCATGATGAATGGTTTTAAAGATGCGCCATTGAGAAACTTTCAACTGAGCAACAATGTAAATTTTTGTGCCAACCGAGATCGGGTCGCCAAATGGAATCTGAGTGGAATATCCCAAAACTAAGCTACATGATAGTAGGCCTTCCCAAGATGGTCCTTTTTCACTTCATAGATCTTTGATATCTCTAATGAGGTCAGACATATGGCTCTCCAAAATGTTCTGTCCAATTTGGCTTAGTGCACCTTGGGAACACTTCGGTCCAACTTGTGCCAAAATGTTCTTTATGCTTTGCAAGAAAAAAAAGGTCTCCCCTAGTGTTTACCTAGCCATTTAGAGCTGATGGAACTGATGGTTTGGTCCCACAATGAATGGTTTGAAATATGCACCATTGAGCAACTTTCAACTGAGCAACAATGCAACTTTTTGCACCAACTGAGATCAGGTTGCCAAATGAAATCCGAGTGGAATCTCCCAGAACTGAGCTACCTGCTTGTATACCTTCCCAACATGGTCATTATGCACTTCATGGATATGTGATATCTCTCACGAGGTCCTAGGTATGGCTCTCCAAAAATCACCGACCAATTTGGCTTAGTGCACCTTCGGAACACTTAGGTCCGACTTGCACCAGCATGTTCTTGATACTTCACAAGAAAAAAATCTCTCCCCTAGCATTTACCTAGCTAAATAAGCTAATGGAGCTAACGGTTTGATCCCATGATGAATGTTTTGAAACAACAATAATGAAAAAGTTTCTCAACAACAGTTGTGAAACTTTTGACAATGTTGCTATTAGGACCTCTAGAGCTATTGAAAGGACTTAGAAGACCCTTAGATCCTATAGTAGGACCTTTATAGACCAAAACATCAAACCTACTTATCCTATCATAGGTCATGATTCTAATCAACTTTAGATTTATAAAGACACCTTAGATGGATTGACTTTACAATGAGACCAATCTAATCAAAATGAATGGTTGATCTCTAAGATCTAACCATGATTACAAATATGTGAAGATGACCCCATGAAGACTCATATCCATGCCTGGTATTTCTTGGGTGCCCTAAACCAAAGACTCCTATAACTTCCCAGGTGTACCCAAGGAACATTATATGTTTGAAGTTAGTCAAGGGGTTCAAAATTGCATAAAACATCCCTACATCCATTGTCCAAGAACAAAAACCAAACTCTCATACTTTGTATTTCAGTCACAAAAAACTTACAATAACAAACATAAATTCACTTCAGTCATGGAGTGCATACATATAGAGCATAAAAGATACACCTAAATACAATGTAGCACATCAAGCATTAATTCACTTAAATCATAAAATTGCTTATGTCCTGGAGCAAACATGTAGTACATACATTATGAAGCATAGACATGAATTCACTTAAGTCATTCACGTAGGTCATACACATGAATTTAGGTTATGAATCATATACATGAATATACATAAAGTAAACATGCAAGTACATTAATTTATAGAAACACACATGCATATACACAAGTCATGTGAAACAAGAATACACCTAAGGCATAAACATCAAACCAACAAATTCAAGGATCAAATTTGAAGTTTCATATATAAAAAAATAAACAATAATAGAATACATATCAATACTTGGCGTACATGCCAAATCCATAATAGAGTTACAAAAAAGTGACATCAACTATGTCCAGGTTGATATATACAATGTACAAATGTCACACACACACACACACATAAAATTTGGTCATTCAATGACCACAACTAGATCTATACAATGTCTTGATATATCTATGACTATGGTGGATCATCAAAATTGAGCTTCTTCGTAAAAGCACTTGGGTCACTAATTCTCTTCATAAGAACAATTCAAATGCTAAGCCATATATCTTATCTCAAAATAATATCAAAATTAATAATTATTGGGCTGTAATTTTTTGAAATTTGAATTATTGATTACATCATCTCTTTCTCCTATGCTTGGGCTAAATGATAAACAAAATGGGCTCTGTCGTGGGTGAGAGGGACTCCTATAAAAATGGAAAGGTTGAGGAAGGACGGGCAGTGGTGAAGGTTCCTATAATAGGAAAAAAAAATAATACAAAATACATGTTATAAACAAGAAATATTGAAAAATAAAAAATACATGGACTAAAGAGAAAATTTATACCACAACATGAGTTGGAACTCTTGTGCTAGAGGGAGCCAAAACATTGATGAATCAGTTCAGACCTTTTCCTGTATGGTAAACTAGAAAAGATGTTATAGTCAATAAATACTAGATAATGCAAAAAATGTATACACTAGATATTACAAATGCATACTAAAGCCTCAGCTGGATCTCCTATGCTTGGGCTGAATGATAAACAAAATGGGCTCTGTCGTGGGTGAGTGGGACTCCTAGAAAAATGGTGAGGTAGAGGAAGGATGGGCACTCCTGAAGGGTCCTATAATAGGAAAAATAAATAATAAAAAATACATGTTATAAATAATAAATACTAAAATTTAAAAAATGCATGGACTAAAAAGAAAATGCATACCATAATCTCACATGGCTCTACTATACTCATATGAGGATTCACCTCATTTGAGGAAACTATGACCAATTCCTGTATGAAAATTCATAGAAAATGACATACTAATAGAGGAACATGATTTCTAAAATATTTTGAGCAAACAAGAATATAATTGATCAAAGTAAATATGAAAAATGTTACCTCATCCCTCTCCTGAACATGAACAGTGTCTAATGCATTCATTAGTTTAGTGAAACCCAATTGATTCTACATGTATACAATAAACAAGCCAAGTACATTAATCAATATAGACTACATTGAAATGTTCATAATACATTTCAACAAATATACTTAAATTGGACTTAATAACCTTTTTTTGTTTTAGTGTCCCCGATGATTTCTTCCTCTTTCCTAATGACCTCAAGCTTGGTGGGGTAGGCTAACAAAAAAACAATTAACATAAGAGAAATAATATGATACCACATGGGCTCAGTTAAAACTATAAATAAGAGGTGTGTAAAATATGATACCACATAGCTCTGTAAGCCAAAGTCAATAGCAGAAAGGGTGACATCATCAATCTCAGAAATCTGAGCCCCTGACAAGCCCTATAAAATACCAAATAAATATATAAGCAATAGTTTACAATCAAGATTATGATTCACTTGAATTCCACAAATGCTTATGCTCCACAACTCTATTATCACAAGTTTATAAACAAATTTTACCAACCATTTTTACAATATAAAAGTTTTCTCTTCTTTCACATACAAGACTGTTCTTTAAAAAAATTATAGTCACAGTTAGAGAAGGATGGTCCGGATTGTATTCATGGAGGTCATAGATTAGGACCACTTTTGTAGCAAGTAATAGGACTGTTGTAGCCTGGTAGTGAGTATGTTTTAGTGTGTTTACCCTTAGTGTGGGGGGATTTGGAGTGCTTTTAGGTTGAGAGTAGGTGGTATGGGCAGTGATGAAAATATTTGGGGTGCTTATGAACCTCGGGTGTAGAGGGGTTCTTGTCTATGGTGAAGATATAAACTAGTATATGGGGATTGTCCTAGTATGACAGTGAAATGCCAGAGGGTAGAGTTTACTAAACTAGCAAGTGAATGTGCTTTGAGCGATAGGATAAGGACCTTGTGATAAGTTGAGGGGTTCTTGGGGTGTCTTAGAAGTTATATGTTGGGAGTCTTCAAAAGGGTATGAAGGTTTAATGAAGGATTGAGGACATTCACAATCAGTGAACAATCATAGATTGTATTCATGATTTTGAATAAGAAGTAAGAGTACAAGAATGATGGTTGGATGTTCCAAATGATGTTCAAGGTTGATTCAGAAGCCAATAAGTGATTGGTTGGGGTATGAGTCTATGTATGAGTTCAAAATTGGTTTAATTGAGTCCAAGGATGGAGGGCGAGAGTTCAAATCAGTTTGAGTCATGATGGCTGGACAAGGAATTGAACTTGTTCAAAATTATGATGTCTAGGTTACCAAAATCCAGGGATCTCTATTGAAGACTTTGCATTCAACCTAATTCCTAGAGGGAGTACCATCCTTTTATGAATTCCTTGAGTTGAATTACATTAGAACAAATTATTTGACCATAAAGAAATAGCAAACAAACATACACTAATTATTTGACCACACTAAGTTACCACCATACAAATTATTAAGATATGATATTTTGGAACAACGTATTATTCTATTTTATAAATATTTATAAAACATTACCGCAGGTGTTTGAGCTACCCGTCCACCTCTACTAGAACAAGCACTCCTTGGTGTGCTCATACCACCAATTTCCCCCTACAATGCATATTATTCATGTATTAATTTATATTCTTCTATACATCAAAATTTATTTACTTTTAACAAATTTAGGTAATTAATTAAAATAACATGTCAAAACACAAATTTAAACAAACTTGTGTTAGCTCTCTACCAAACACCAATGTCATCAAATCATCTATGAGGGCCATATCCTTAGTAGTGGATGCCTAAAATCTTCTCCCACAATGTACACGTGAATGGGATGTTGAACCATCCACACTCTCTTGACTATCTACCCCATTACATATACCATTACAACTGATGCAAATATGCTCAATGGATTGGGCTAACCCTACAATTGTATCTGATGATAATGGAGTTGGCATGGGCTGAGATGATCTTAATGGTGCATCTAATGATTATGGAGCTGGCATGGGATGGGATGATCCTAATGGAACATTTGATGAAGATGGAGGTGGTGCAAACAATAATCCATCCTCTCCTCCAACTAACTGAGTTTCATGTTGGATAATGACATCAGTCAATGATGCAGCTGCATAAAGAGTCTGTATATCCATGACTCCTTCACCACTACTGGGACCACAACATGAATGAGGGGTTTTCTCATAGTATTCCTACACTCTTGTGGTCAGGTAATCCTATGTTCCCTAGGTCTATCCTACATAGAGCCTCTCCCTCTATCCAAGAACTCATGAAAGTCAAAGTAATTCAGCTTCTCGCCGAGGATAAACTCACAGTATAGATTCCTCAAAAAACATAAAGGCACCTCATTATTATTACAAGGTGTTTGGTCAAACACCATGTACCACCTATCCCAAAAAGCTAATTTCATCCCCCTATGAGCACACCAATGTATAGGAAACCATTTTGTATTATCTTCTAGGGAATTGCTAGTATTAGGATCGATAAAAAGGGCACATATGTCACGTTTTTGTATGGATTTTCTTTTCACATCCTCATATGATAAACCATCAGCATAATAGGTATGACATCATGAAGAAATTATATTTTTCCATTAGTATATGCAAGGAAAAACATGAAAAACACCATCGGTTTATACTACACTGACAGACATGGCACAACACTACCTGACACCAAGGTTACCGATACTGCTAAGTACAAAGCATCCTGATGAACACTATTCACTGTTACCCAATAAAAAAAATGACAAAGGAACCCAATGAGTAACCAATGGTGCAACCTGACAAAATAGTCAAGAGTGGAACCTGACAGATGAAGGGAACCCAACAATCAGTTCAAAGAAGGAACATCGACAGACTTTCAGTTCACACCGATGATCAAGAACCGATAGTCAGTTACATCCCACAAAAAGTGGAACTGACTTTCCATGTCAGATAAATCATTGAAGTTTTATATTTTTCTTCTTGATTTGTTTTAAATCCATTATGTGAGGGAAAATCAATGTATTTATTATTGTTTTTATCAGTTTAACTTATTTAAAACATGCAAACTAAAGGATCAAGGTCAAGTTGTATACCTTGGATCTAGACTTAACATTGTAATGCGTGATTCTAAAATAGGTCCATTAACTTGTATAAATAGATGCTTAATCAATTGTGAACATGTTGTTTGATGATGATTCTAGCCACTAAAAGCATCTAAGGATCAGACAAGAGAATTCATATAGAAGAATAGAAAAGGATCAAATCAGTTTTCAAGAATAAAACAAAGGCTACCAACGAGAAGGAAAAGGTATTAATCAATCACTATAGGTGATATTCATATACTGTAAGCTTTAATGGATCTGTAATTAGAAATTATAGATTGCACATAGTCGAGTCAAACATATTGTACACATTCTAACAAGTGGGGTACACTTAAGAAATCCTTTCATGGAAGGTGGACTTAATAGTCCTATTGTAAATCTCTTAACCGAGTGCACACTTATCAGTGTTCCTAAAGCTCTTAATAGAATAGATCCTAACAGTTCTCCACATTAATACTTCTAATAGGGTATATCATCAAAAGTGATCAAATTGTAAGCCTTGACTGGCTCCCTTCCATTCTGCAGATAGTGAAGTTTTGTGGGTGTCATCCCCACCGCAGTTTTTACTTCCTAACAAGAGTTTTCTATGATATCATTTCTTGTGTTATGTGTCTATTACTTTCATGAATGTTTCTATGAATTTTGCATACAATTAAGATTATGAATTAATATTACATGCATAAGAAAGAACATTAAATATGGTTGATAATACAATAAAGATTGATTTCTAATGAAGAAAGGTGAAAAGTTTTGAAAGTTTTAGAGGTACTGATTCACCCCTCCCCTCTCAGTACTACTTCCCATTAATCCCAACAATTGGTATTAGAGGTGAGTCTCTTCTTGGAAATCTTAAAGCCTTAAGATAAAATATCATACAATGGAGAAGTACAAACTTGATAAAAATATTGAGAATAAAAAGCTTTAAATTCAGATGTTCTATGAACAGTATAAAGAAGCTAGAATTAGTATGAGACAACTGCTGGATGAAAGAAAGAATATGGCTTCTCTCTATAATGAGACAGATTATCATGAGGAAGAGATTCCAAATTTCTTTGAGTCTTTAGGATCAACTACAAGAAAAGAATTAGATACATCAGAAGAAAGCATCACAAGCCTAGAACTAAAATCAATCTACATCTGGCTAGACAATTCAAATCTCTACAAATAGGTCAAGAGAAACAGATGGTAAGAATGATTGATGTCATGAAAAATGAAAGGGAAGTTGAACAAGATAGAACTCTAGCTATTGATGATAGAAGAAAGATCATAGACAAGCTACAAGAAAAGGAGTCTGAGATACAAAGACTTATAGAGCATCACCATGAGGTAACTAATCAGATTATTCTTATGAGTCAAGAAGCAAACAAAATGAATATGGAACTCATTGAAAGAATATAGATTATTGGTGAACTAAGAGAAGAGAATGAAAAACTAAAGCATGAGGTTAGAATTCAACAACAACATAATGACATGATTAAGAGAGATAAAGAGAGTACAAAAATGATGGATGCATTCTTGAATGCACAAAGAAGACCCAACACCAACACTGGACTAGGGTACACCAAGCATGGAGAGTCATCAAATGAAGTTGATCCAAAAGATGCCTACACCAATCGTAGACCAAGGAAGCTGACATGAAATCACTATGGAAAGCAAGGCCACACCTCAAATGTCTGTAGGAGAAAAGAAAAATGTATTCCTAAATCCACATTTACATTCATAGGACATTGTTATAATTGTAGCAAGAAAGGGCATAAAGCATATAAATGTAAATCAAAGGTGAAAGAACCAAAGAAGGAAACCTATATGGAAAAGTATTGTCCCACCTAAAAAATGCATGGGCACACATCTCATGAATGGAGGAAGAAGAAAATTGAAGTATGGAAACTCAAAAATGAAGAAAATGCATATAAACCAAGCAGAGTCAGTAATTCATATGTTTGTGACTACAATACATGGATAAACTACACAACATGTGGCAGATATGGTCACATTTCTGCAAGCTACATGAGAACATGGACCAAAAGATCTAGAGGTTGGACCAACCTGGTAATGGCATGTTTGCATTGTCATAAGGTTGGACATCTAAAGAAGGACTATAGAGACCAAATAACAGAAACCACCACTTTTGCAAATGGTAACACCATTGAAGACATCAAGAAAATGAGAAAGCAAATGTGGAGGAAAGCTTCAACCATTGAGGAAGATGGACCAAGCAATGTAGTAGGTGACACCTCATCCCATAGTTCTGGTAACATCACCACCCCCACCTAAAGATGAACAAGTAAGTATGGAACTACACTACACCAAGTCATATTTTGCATCAGTTCCATTATACAAATTGATATATAGTCAAAATCTACATGAATAAAGATGCATATTATGTTACTTATTACAATTCTAAGAAAACAACCTCGCTGGTAAACACATACCAAAATTCATCGGTGAACATAAAAGGATGAGCTATCTACACTTTTCATGAAACATCGATCAACACATAAAAAGGCTAAGTCACTAATGTAACCTGACACCCGTCGGTAAGAAAGCAAAGTTACAAGGCTATCTTGACACTACACCAAAATTCGTCGGTGAAAGAAAAAATCTTAAAAATTATCTTGAACATCCTTTCAACTCTGAGAATTTTATTTGAGAGTCTTCCTGACGAACTCCGTCTTCATAATCTGATGAGTTGTTGAGAATTTATGATAGACTTAGGGAAAAAGTCTATAAATACTTGACAGGAGAACTTCATTCTTCACAAGCGATTTGAGAAAATAGAGTAGAGCAAAAATAGAGTGAAAAGAGAGCATATAGCAGAGAAACTTTGACTCGATCCAACACACTCCAAACCATTCATTCACAAGCTACATGGAGTGAAGTAAGTATCAAGTGCACTGAAGAACTCTGTTATTTTTTTTTTTAAAACCCTAAATTTGAAACACAATGGCAACCACTTCAAGAACAGTAAAATTGAAGAGTGATAAGAAGAATGTCGTTAAGTTGATAAAGAACAACACTTGTGTGGAACCTAAATACAAGATATGCCTAGAGATTGCATCACAATGCGATGATTCTGGTGCATTTTAAAAAATTCCACCTAGGGTTTTGCTGATAGAAGATGTAAGGTTGTATATACACTGCAAGATCACTGAGATTGGTGATCTGGATATAGATCAAGCATACAAGAAGCTCTATGATGAAGAAGGGAACCTGAAGGAAGAACACAAACACTTACAAGTAAAAGGGATAAAAAATTCCCTATATTTCCTGAGGGTTTTCAAAACTGACTTGATTAGGTTGGTACTAAGTAGAATGCATGACTAGAAGTTATGGTTGGATGAACCAAAGAAGATTACAAAAGATGTGTTACATGTTGTAACAGGTTACCCCATAACTAACAAACCTAAGGCACATAAGCATCCCTTTCGACCGGAAGTTGAAAAACTCACCAATGCTGTGTGGGATAACAAAGGACTTAAGGTGAGCACCATCACCGATGAGGAACTGAGGTTCGGTGCATGTGTAATAGGTTACAATATCTTCCAAGCTACCAAGCTAAAAAACATAGCATCAATAGCAGTAAGCACAACTTAAAATATTGTTACAAAGGGAATACAAATGGATCTATGTAAGATCCTGCTAAAGCAACTTGATGAGAATATGACAACAATCAAGTCTGCCAAGATAAACACATGTAAGTTTGGCTCACTTATAATGTGTATATTCTTTTATTTTTGAAGAACACTTTCCTTGAGTTGGCAAAGTAAAGTGGGGCACTACCAATCCAGTCACATTGTCAATAAGTGACCTTATCAAGTCACTATGTGACAACTTTGATTCAGTAATGATTGAATACTTCCTTGACTTCAAGGAAAAGATGATGTAGAGAGTGAGGATCCCTGAACAGTTGATTGAAAAGCATAGGGATGAAATATGTTTTATGGTGGATTTAGATTTCACTCACATAGAACCAGTTGTACCAAGGACATCTTGGTTATCACCTCTTGACTATGAGATAAACATAGATCAAGCAACAAATACAACTGATGCATTGTTGAATGAGCCACTTGACAACAAGCAACCAAGATTTGGGACATATGAAGAGGCCAAGTCCAAGATAAAAATAGGCCTATTAATCAAGAAGACCGTCAACCAAAAAACAAGATGGTGAAGAATCTTGAAAAGATGTTGTCGGTTAATGAGGAGAAAGAACAAACAGAGGAAACCAAAGAATAGGGTACCATCGATGAAGAGAAAAATGAGAAAGAATCAGATTCTGAGGCCACTGAGTCAGATGTGCCTCCACCTCCTACCAAGAAACTATTGATGGGACTTTGTGACTAGGTCTACCAATAGAGGTAAGTTGTCACCGGGTACCAGGGTACCAGCCAACTTCGCCTGTAAAGGTTTTCTGGGGAAATGAGATTCCTCGAGCCTCCAAGCACATAAGAGTTAGGTCTCGACAGTGCAGGGCTCAGTTGGGAGATGTGACTATTTTGTTTGAGGGGGATAGCTATTTATCTTAACTCATCTTCTCTGGAGATTCAAGTGGGGTTTCCTGCAAGCGCTCATTCATTTAACAAACAAACTTCAAAAGATAATGTAGAGTTAGAAAGATTTCATCTACCTATAGTTATACTAAACATTCAAGAAATCAACAATGCTCTAACATACTACACTAGATACCGAAGAAATATACAACCATTGGTTCATATTTTATCAGTAGAAAAGGAAAGGAGGTCGTTAATCTACGTTAAATATTAGAGAAAAGGACATGAAGAACACAAAGCATAAAATATCGTTAACCCAGAAGATAGAATGCTAACAACATCATTGAGAGAACTCTTCCTTCTTCATTAACATATTTTCTAACAAGCACTGGTGCATGTTACAATGGTGGTTCCAAGGGATAATTTAACTACTAAAATCTTAGAAACTATGGAGCATTGAGCTCTACAACTTAAGGACATGAGGAAACCAAATTACTATTAGCTATGGACTGCAAAATCATCAATTTTTCTGACCCTTGGAATGAGGTTGGACGTATTATTTATACACATCATTGACCTAAAACTAACCTAACTTACTTTACACCTTTAAAATATAATACTATTTTCTGGTGGCTGGTACTACCTGCACCATGTTACAAAAGACCTCAAGATGGAGAGGGTCTGACATGTCAAAAGAATAAGAAAACAAAAGTGGAGTGGAAGAATTGGCCTCAAGAAGAGAGCTGAAAGGAGAAGGAAGAAATTTGATCTCCTAGGGATCGAGGCTATATGCCTCATAAATGGGAAAGCAGCACCCTATCTCTGATGCACTAGATGTAACGTTCAAGAAAGGCCTTGGGAAGGCCATCTTTTAGAAAACCTCTTGTCAATCTGACGTGCCTTGTTGCAGTTACCTATCCTCTAAAAACCTTTATTGACTGTCTTGAAAGTGATCGGTTGACCTTGGGAACCAGGACACGGGTCACTTAAAGAATACAAAAATGTGGGATCCAAAATTCCAAGATCTAGGAACTTGCATTCTGAAAGAGTAAATGAATACAACCAATATGGGGTTGGCAGGATTCTCCAAAATCTAGAGAATTTTATTGTTTCTTATGATTTTTATTGTTTCTATATCTTTGATGTTGTCCCACCTACTTCAGACAGCCTCCAATGCCTCTTGAACATCCTTGGCCCCACTCTGGAGTTCATCTACCATCTTGATGGCATCATGTGGTTAGATCATCATTTTGGACAATCTAGATAGCCTACCCTGGTCAAAATCTTTGGCAGGCAGATACAGGGACTCCATCTGTTCATCAAACTTGCTGAGGACATAGTCCTCTAGAGTACATGTCCCAGTGGTGAAGGGATTTACTTGTGATACTCCAACCATGAATGCTTTGAATAGACCCAAGGGGTATTGGTTAGTTGTCACTTTTTCTTTCAGGGCCTTAACCAATTCCTTGCATACCTCACCCTTGAGAACAAGTCTGGAGTACTGGGCCTGGGGGGAATCATACAATTTGTCTCCCAAAATTTTGGACTCTATGGAAAATTCTTCACCTATGTTGTAGATATCTTCTATCCCGGCCTTAAATTTTTCATACTTTGCTAGATCTTGCTCCCATATCATAGCGGAGGCCTTTTCCTAGTTGAGCAGGACATCGACCTGATAAAGGTCCGGGAGGGACGTTGCCAGAAATTATCTCATCGCAGTCACCTACTCAGCAGCCCACCCATCCACAGCTTGTGCTTTCTTCTTCATGACGTGTAGAGAATCCACATTGCCCTGTGCAAGTGGAAATCCAGAAGAAGGGGTTCCAGGGTGGACCTTGGCCAACGACTGTGTAAGTTCTACCAGAAATGTGAGGTGATTGGAATTTGTTTCTCTTTCCTCCTTCAACTTCTAGCCCTGCTTTATGTACCTAGTCTCTATTTCCTTGGTGGATTCCTTCAATAGATCTAGCTCACCCTATTTATCTCTCCTCCCCAATTCTACTGTAATCTTTGGGACTTATGGCCACCACGTCTGCATCTGATGGGGGTGTTGTGATAATCACAATCGCACTACCTGTTGGGTTAGTCCAAAAAGTATGCACTACCCATGCCTTCTTGGGCTTCTTAGCCTCTACATTCTTGGCCATCATTTTTACCAATGAAATCATAGCACCTGAGGTTGCCACTGGGGTCTTCCTTTTCCTTGACTCAACCAGCCATTGGGGCAGCTGGGGTGGCTTTGTTGTTAAGACTTTTTCATTAGGATTCCTTTTGAAATCTAGTAGCATGTTCCCAAAGTGTACGTTATGTTCAGGCTCTTTATCCACCTCTCATTTCGGTTCCTCCTGTTCTTGTTCCTTTCATTTTTCCTATTCTTTAGAACCTTCAATGTCTTTTTCCATATTGGCATCTTTTGTTGTACTATCCAGAGCCCTTTCTCTAGTCTCAATCTCATCTATATTTTTAGGGACTTTGTCCCTCCTAGTGTTAGTTGTTTCTTCATTTTCCTTATCTGGGAATTCTTGGTCTATTTGTTGTTGCTACTCCTAGACCACATTGGCCTCTTCCATTAGGACATTTTCCTCCACCAGAACATCTTCAGGAGGTGGGTGAGGTCACTGGCTGAAGTTTAACAAGGCGGCTGTTGTTACAACCTCACCAAAGGTACTCCAGGGCACTTGGTCACTCAGAGTTACCAAAGGCATTTGGATCATAATGATCGAGGGTACGGTTGATCCCACAGGTTTGAGTTTCCCAATTATTGGTTTCTCATCTATGTGTTGCCTTGGTGTGTTCTTGGTCTCCTAGACCGGTATCCTCCCCTGCTCAGGATCTGTTGGTACTTCTTCCCAAGCCTCTTTCTCTAATGTATTTTTCTCTACTGGGATTTCCTTTTCTATGGGGACTTCTTCTTTATCCTAAGCTGCAATCTCCTCTACTGGATGACCTATGCCCTATTGAATCTCCAGGAGCTCCTCCACCAAGAAGGTGTCATCAAAATTGTCATGCAGGGGAAAGGAGTCTAAAATATCGTCTAGTTCAGGAGAGTCTGAACTTACATCTACTGGGGGCATCTCTGGCATACCAAGACTGACAGCTATGCTTAGTGTAGGTGTCACCTTCTTCTTCTTCTTTCTTGTTAGCAGAGTCCCAATGTCCAGAATACTAGTAGACTCCACCTTAGCAAAAGTCTATCTATTCATCATGGCTGCCAACAAGGGGGACCCCAGCGGGTGAGCAGAAGCCATTAGGGCTACAAGGAGGCTAGAGGATACCCGCATGCTGAGTTTTTGGTAGGTCAGCTTTGCCAACTCCATTTGTTGATATAGTTGAGCCATCAAAAGGGTAGGAACCTAGGGAGGTGCCTTGGGGACCGAGACACCCTCTTTCTCTTTCCTTGACTCGTGCTTGGTTCAGCAGCCATAAAAGATGAAGAAGGTCTGGCATCGCTTGAAGAGGGAATGGTATTTTTTACCATTGATTTCTTTTGGGTGCTTTTGGGACACACCTGAGAAAAGTACCAATGACTTGCCTCTATGATGGGGTGGCATATCCCTTCAATTGTTAGGTCTTCTGGGGTGGCCCAATCCATCGAAGGGAGATCTAATTTGTCAAGTCCTTGCTCTTTATATGCTAGATCTTCCAGCAGCCCGTCATCTTTGAAACCCTTCAGGAAAGTCTGAAGGTATAGCATTTTCATGAGCCTTTTGCTCATCCTTGTATTTTTTCAGGCCCGAAGATCAAAAATATCCTGGCAGTCCACCCAGAAGTCTTCAATATCCTCCTCATGCAGTGGGCATGCCCAGGGTAGTGTTGTGGCAATCTTGCTGAGGGGATCATAATTTTTCTAGGCATGGTAGAATTCCACTAGCCCCAGGCTCTTTAATTGAATGTCTTCCTCCTAGGTTGCAACGAGGCTACATGTATAATTCCCACATGAGAAAGGGAATGGGACATTGATGACCTTCTTCAAGGTGAATGAGGCATGCAGATCCACCATCTGTCAGTAGAACTTTAAGAGAATAATTTTGTCCCCGTAACACTGGGGAAGAAGGTAGGGTTTCCTATTGAAGCCTGTCACCCGAATGTAGGTGTGATACCATAATTGAATGAAATATCAACCATAGGAGCTGACCAAGGTCATTTCTACCTATGAGAGTCGATACCCGAAATCTTGGGTAAGCATTAGAATATTGTGGTAAATGAAGGCATTGTTTACCAGACAGAAGTTTGAGAAACTAAGTTCCCATTGCACTTGGGGATAGTGATCCCACTATTTCATTTGGCCCAACCCATTTCCAAGATCCCTAACTATCCCCAAACCTGGAAATTCCAGCCTTTGTTGTGCTAGTTCCCATAGCATGTATGATGTCATATAAAATTTGGAATTCTAGGCAATGCCCTTCAGCTATTTATCTACGTGACTAGATATGAGGGCCGCCCAGTTGAAATTTTGACTATGAGTGGTGATGCAGTACAGAAAGTAGTACATCCATGCTGAGAAATCCCAGGCATGGGGAAATCCAAAATTCCTACATAAAAACACAATGCCTACCTAGATGGGCTCCTTGAACTCCCTGTGGGGAATTTCCAACTTCATTCTTTTGTAATCCCTCTTTGGGACTTTTAGCCAGTGGCTATTGATATGTTATCAGGAAATAACCTCAACACCCTTGAACTCTTGCAATGTCTAGATTTGATTCTAGATAATGGATCCACTGAATTGTGGGATCCCAAGCCCCTAAATGAGAGTTTCCATATCTAATGTGACAATGGTTGCTAGGTACTGTAGTGGCCAGGGATCCGAAAGTAGGACGGTCTGTGTCACTGAGTTGTATAGTGTCGCCAATTGGAGTATTAACTCTGGAGATTGCACCAAATAGGGGAAGTTTTCTACCTTGATAATACTAGAGGTGATGATCTGAATTGCTAGGTTGTCTCCAGTGGCTTTCAACCTATAAATGGCTTGGGTTAAGCCTTGCACTTCTTCCCAAGATCTGGGCCCGATGTGCATTATCTCTTGAACTTTGGACTCTATTTTGGACCCCATGATGGCACTGTCCTTGGGATACTTGGAGGTTAAGGGAAACTTTATCAGTAACCTTTTGGCCTTAGTTTTGGTGGCCACTCGGATGGATGTGGTAGGCAGCTCCAGGCTGGAAGGAGGAGTGAGCACTTCAGACATTCTCGATCAACTTACCTACAACATGCAAGACCGGAGAACTGTTAGAACGTGATATATATAAAGATTACTATAACTCTAGGGAAATTGTTGCCACCCTACATTTATTCAACAAGTGTTAGTATACATAAAAATTCCCAGAATACATAATAGACATGAATAGGACTCTGGGGAAACCAAACCAAATGACAAGGGGAAACATAGGGCAAGGGAGGATTTAGGGCCCGGATCCCAAACAATCTAGCCATTGCTATGCCGATGTGACTAGTAAGAAACTTTATTCAGCTGACGTGCATTGGCACGTAGTCAGATGGCAGGAAACATAAAGGACATTAATGGCAACAAGTGGGTTGACACAAGGAAAAATAAATGCCAGATGGGACATAGTTTAAATGCTCACTTGTGGGAAATTAATCCTGCCATTAAGGTGATGAGACAGAGGAGAGAGAAAGCTACCATGGCTCAAACTAGTGAGGTGCTGAGTTCAAACCATGGTGACTCCATCTCAATGAGCTCGGTCTCATGGGTAAAAATGTAGTGATGGAGAGCAAGGAACTCACAAGCTTGGAAGGATATACATAGTATCTACACATAAACATGGAGAACCAAAACATATATACATGTGATATATAGAAAATATACATCATTTATAGATTTTTACAAATTCACACAACCAAGCACATATACACACAGACCAGATCAAAATAATGTACACTATCAACATTAATCTATAGTTGCACAGGAGGCAGACAACTTCCTCGCATGGCCAACCCACCAACGTGAGGCGAACCAGAACAAAGCACAACAAGGAAACCTACGAACAAGACACAGACCCAAAGGAGCAAAGGGAAACAAACACAAAACATGAAAACAACAAGGAAACTAGAAGACCTACCTGGAAATCTAAAAAAGGGCAGGGAAAGAGCATGCTAGGACCATTCTGCAACCACTTCAACCTTTGAATAATCACTAATCAGCACCAAAAATCAACTTGCAATTACCCACTAAGCTCAGTGTAATTCACAACTTAATCACACTTCAAATCACCAAGAAATCACTCTGCAAACTCTAAGTATTTTAATTGTGGTAACCGTGAAAGTGACATGTAATTTCTTTTTATACCCAAGGTAAAAAAGCAAGTTACCTTCTTCCCCGCAGACTCAGGAACAAGAAATCCTCCGGACTCTAGGCCCGGGGATTCCACGCAACCATATCTCTTTGCAAAAAGAAGACATCGTGCTAGAGAATCTCAAAGTCTAAAATCCAACTTTGGAGAAGAAACAACCATCTCTGGGACCGGGTCCTAGAGACATGAAAGACAAAAGCAAGAGAAAACAAACCTCATGGGAGAGAAAACCCAAAGAAGAAATAAAGAAAAACAAAGGCAAAGAAAATAAGGCAAGAGCCAAAAGAGAAAAGAGGGGACCCAACATTTTGCACATAATATGTAGGGACGGGTATGTAGGACATTAAAAATGGAAACTATCTGGGATGAATGCCTTAGCATATTTGAGAACCAAAGAATCTCTAGTTAGTGTGCATGCTAAATGTGGGCCTCTGATTTAGCAGGACACTTCAACATAGTCATTGCTCTTCAGCTGCATACAGGAATGAATATCGATTCATTCACCCTGCATGTCTGAAAGAATCGACCTGTTGCCTCCTAGTAGGCAGGAGTATGAGCTTGCTCTCAGATCATCGCCAGCTCAGTGACTATACACTAACCTAAACGAAGGATTTAATCTATATGCTGATAGTAAAAATGCTCTGATTAATCTAAATGAATGCAATTTGTTGTTCATCCAAAGTTGATTAAGATTCGTTTTAGAAGCACCAAATTGAAATATGAGATATTCATTTTAATACACCAATTGAAATGTGCT
>MU224829.1:181253-225424 GCA_018584345.1 Thuja plicata | reverse complement strand
AATATGTCATAATATCAATTAAATAATTAACATAATGTTTATTTGCCAATGTATTATGATTTTAGGAATTAATTAATTAATCAAGTACGATGATTGATTAGGACCTAGGGTTTAGGTCAGATCAGTTCAATTTGATGAATTGCCTGTTTGATTTAGGACTTAGGTTTAATGAAGGTTAGGGTTTCTTGATTAAATGCTGAGATTGGGGGTCTAGGGTTTAGGTGACCATTTTTAGGTGATTACAGTTAGCAAAACCAAAATCAATCATTACTTAGAGTACCCTGTATGCAAGGCGTGAAGCATCTGAGAAGATCTGGCTCACACGTGATTCGATCCTTGGTCTTTCATCAGTTGTGAAGTGTGTGCTTTGAAATAAAATCAATCTGATGACCTCTGGGAGAAGCAAATAAGAGGCACTAAATATATCAATCCAAAGTCATTAAATTTGCTTGTTTCTCCCAGATACCAGAGTTTGTTCATCCTTCTTTTCTTATTATCCTATTCTTTTCTGGATTGGAGGGTGGTACTTCTTTCACCATTAAGCTTAAGCTTAGATAAATTTAATGGTGGTACTTCTTTCACCCTTCCACCCACCTCAATTTGTTAAATGGGGAAGAAAAACTCCAGACCCAGAAAGAATTATAAAAGTTCAGAGTTGAGCCAACAAACTAGTGTGACCGATCTACCCTCGGTGTGTCCAATTACTTGTTCATCTTAACTTTGATTTAACTGATTGCTAGACTTACAAGGATAAATTTGATGAAGATTACTCATAGCCTACTACCCAACGTACAAAATAACTCCAGAGACTGGACCAATTCCACCATGCTAACAATAGATTCTGAATTCAACATAAATATGGAGGGCACCATCCCGGAGACTAGATGTTATGCGAAGCATACCAGCCTACAAAAGGGGAGAAAAACATTGGAAACCCAGAAAAGAAAGAACAAAGCCAAAGGCAAAACAAAAAGGAAAGGGGGCAGCCCTAGAGGACAACTAGCAAAACTATTTACAAGACAAGGTACATCAAACGGGGCACCGGGAAAGAAATATTTACAAGCAAGAAGATTTACATATAGTACAATTTCAGACAAACCTGCCTCACTCAAAATAATGTTTGAGAAACTATCCATTGACGGGCAATGGGATGGGTTCCCCAGTCATGGTACTGAGGTGATAGGTATTTTCCCCATAGATCTCTAAGATCAAATATGGTCTGACCTAGAGCCGTTTGAATTTGGTGTACTTTCCTTTCTTTTCCTAGGCTTTATCCCACAAGAGGACCAAGTCTAAAATCTGAAATGCCTTATACTAGGCTCTTTGGTCAAACCATCATTTCACTACTGCTGGCTGCATCTCTTTGTTCTTCCATTCACACCAGATTTAGGAGCCGAACCTCCACAATTTTGTCCTAGTTGTCAAATTCCTACATGAACTGCAAAACTGGGATTTGTAAGTTAATTGGAAACACTGGGTTCTGGCCATAAACTAGATGGAATGGTGATGTCCCTAGGGTGGCCTTAATTTGAATATGATCTTCCTAGAGGGTGAATCTCAGCTTTTGGTGCCAGTCCCAGGGATTCTGTTCTAACAGGTGTTTGATCACTTCAAGCAAATTTTTGTTAGTTGATTTAGTAATGCCATTCCCCTGGGGTTAATAGTTGCTGGAGAAATTTAGAGTGATCTTTCGGTCATAGGTCCATTCGAGTAATTGTGCCAAAGAAAATGCTAGACCATTGTCACACACTATAGAAAAAGGCATTCTGAATCTTGTGATGATGTTTTCTTCCAGGAATTTGATAACTACATCTACCATGTTATTTTTACAAGGTATGGCTTTAGACCACTAGGTGCAATAATCAATAGCTGTTAAGATGTACCAATGGTTGGCAGATGAGTTGGGGTTGATTTCCCTAATAAAGTCAAATGCCCATTGGGTGAAGGGTCTAGCTTCGAAAACTAGTTGCAAAGGCATAGCCAGGTTTCGTTCATGATGTGCCATGGTTTGACAAGTATGGCACTTCCTAACGTGAGTGTAGACATCTTTAAAGATACAGGGCCAATAGTATCTAACCTGGAGAATTTGATGGGCAGTGGCATCAGCGGAGCCATGCCTGGTTCCAAATTGCCTATGGAATTCTTTGATTATTTTTGCACCTTGAACCCTATCGATGCATCGGAGATACACTCCCTCATAGTTCTTGCGAGAAAGTGTGGAGTTTTTTATCATAAAGTGTGTACTTTTCAACTGCAGGGTGCGACATTTGTTTGGAGGCAATCCCTTCAGGCATCTGTTATTTAACAACAAGTATACCAGATCTATGTACCATGGATCTCAAGTGTTGGAATCCACCATATATGTCTGACATTTGATGTGGGGAGTCTTTCCTGCCATCGCTTGACATAGTCCCTGGCCTTGGACTATCTTCATGGGTTGCATTTCTAAGTCATATTCCTGGAGGATGGCCATCTAATTTTCACCACCTGGTCTGAGATGATGGCATGCACCTTGCTTCAGAGAATATAATGTCAAAATTTCTTTATGGCGTAAACAAGAGCAAAGGTCTACTTTTCCAAGGTTGAATACTAGACTTCGACATTCTTGAAGGGGGAGCTCATGAAAACTATTGGTCATTCTTCTCCTTCGACCTTTTGGGTCAATACTGCCACGACAGAATGTAGCAAAGCAAAGGAATAAATGTAGAAAGGGAGGGAATAGTCTAGACTAGCCAAAACTTGTGCCTCCCTAATCGTTTGTTTGACTTGGATGAATTCCTTCTTTTCTTCAGGACTCCACTCAATTTTGGTATCCTTCTTCATCATTTCATTTAGTAGTTTCATAATCTTGGTGAATCCAGTGATGAACCACCAAACAAAGTTGATTTTTTCAAAGAAAGGCCTCATTTCCTTCTTGCTACAAGGCATTTGCAGGTTTAACAATGCTTCAACTCTCTCAGGGTTGATAAATATACCATTCTTAGAGACAATATGCCTGAGCAACTTCCCTTCAGTGACCCTGAATATGCATTTCTTAGGGTTGAGGGATATTCCATACCGGCAACATCTCTCACAAATATTAGCAAGGTGGGTAGAGTGATCATGCCTGTTCCAGAAAAAGATGATCAAATCATCCATGTAGATGATTATGCACTAATTCACAATGCCCTCGAACGCAATGTCCATGGCCTTTTGAAATGTGGCCCCTACATTAATCAAGCCAAAGGGCATTCTCTGATAGGAAAACATTCCCTAGTTGGTGGTAAACACCATTTTGTCTCTATCTTCAAACTTAACCATGACTTGGTTGTACCCGGAGTACCCATCCAAGAAAGACATCATCTGTGATCCATTCATGATTTGTAACACCTCATCAAATGAGGAGAGAGGGTGATTGTCTTTCTTGGAGGCCTTGTTCAAATTTTGGAAAGGAAAATTTCACCACTTTTCTTCCTCACAGGGACTAGGTTGGCCACCCATGTAGTATGCCAGATTGGGAAGATTATTTGGGCTGATAGTAGTTTCTAAACCTCCTAGCGAATCAGAGGCTCAATCAGTGGGTTGACCAGTCATTTCTTTTGCTGGAAAGACTTGGCATCAGGTTTGAGTGGGATAGTATGAGTCATGATGGATGTGTCATATGTCTTAAAATCCTCATACCCCCACATAATCATGTCTATGTATTCTTGGATAATAGCAATAATCTTCTCCTTCTCCTCAGGGGAGCAGGAGGTGCCGATGTGTATCATTTTCTCTTCACCACGCTGGTCAATGTTCATTTTCTCAAATTTTCCTCCCTCAAAGGAGGATGATATATTTTCCTGGCCCTGAGGGTCTGAGTCAAATATTTGTTCAAGTGTGACCATTCCCTTAGGAATGGTGTTGGTTGGTAGGTCCATGATCCCATCATCTTCATCACCCTGTCCAGTATCATCATGATCTTTCTCTTCCACTATCTGGTCTTCAAAAACACCAACATTGGCCATGAAGGCCAGGATATGTTGATTTTCCTCAAAGACCTGAAGATGGGTGACATTGTCTGGAATAGACGGGGTGGAGATCATCTCAACAGAAAATCTCCAAAGTCGCAAGCCGGCCATGGGCTCAAGTGTGCTGGCAAAAATAGCAAGGGCATCCAGGACATAATTTCATCTCTGGGGAATAAGATTAATGCCGAAAGCATCGAAATATTCAATAAGGCTCCATGCCCGATCGTGGTATGTAGCTAGTCTCTTATAATGATAGGTATACTGACTCCGGACTTGTTTAACAATCAACTCTGAATAACCCAAGGCCTGAAGGAAAGTGATTCCTTTTCTTAGTACAAATAGGAGTCCAAGGACCAAAGCCTTGTACTCCATGATGTTTTTTGTGTAGTTGAACTATAGCCTATAGGACACGAGGAAGGATTTCTCCTGTGGGTTGATTAATTCTACTCTGGCCCCATAGCCTTGTTTGGATCAGGACCCATCGAACTTAAGGGTCCACAAGTCATCGTTTGTTGTCTGGGGCTGGGAAGACAAAGTGGTCTTGGATTGTTTTTGGGAGGCTTGGGAGGATTTTCCTCTGGTATAGCTGGTACATGGGTGAGGTTTACCTCCAGAGGGACTTCTAGTTGGGATTCCTGGACAAATGGTGTCGAAGAGGCACCATCAGTAGAAGTACTGAGTCCCAGGGAATCGGCTGTGTATTCTTTTCTCTAGAGGGCATCAATGTGTCAGGTGGTGGCGGCAAGGCAAGGCTCACACTCTAGCTCTAAATGTTTCTAGTAATGCACTCGGCACCAAGTACCAGACAAGAGTGTGGCAGGGGTCACTATAGCACCCTAAGAGTTAACCTCAGCCCTTAATTTTTCTTCTAGGTCCTGGGTTCTCTACAGAACTATGGATCCTCCCCGGGGGTGAAATCAAATGTTAAGATCTCAAGGGATTAGTACACCCCAGGGGAAGTCTCAGAGAATAAGACCTCTTTCACCCTCCCAACTTTAGTGAGGGCCTATTTCATCTGGGGCTCACTTTCAACCCAGATCTTGTTAAATTCTCCTTCCCAGGGGAGCCATAAGTGGGAGGAGTCAGTCAAGAAGTACCCATTCAGGGATTTAGACCAATTCTGACTTAGCAACATCCTGTAAGTTTCTAGGATGTCCACCACTTAGATGTGGATTATGCTAGCTATCCTAGGGTCCTGGATAAGTTGAATCCGGACATTATTTAGTTCACCCACCATTTTTATAGTAGTTTTTATCCAGTTTGATTACTACACCATTAGATGGGGTGGGGCAAAATCTGAGCTTCTAGTGTATGGATAAAGGCATGATGTTGCCTGAAGCCCCAGAATCTACTAGGCAATTGTGTATATTTTTCCCTTGTATATTTAAGCCTAGCAAAAAGACAGGATCTTTAGTATTTCTCCAGAAGATAGCCGCATTGGCATCCTCAAAAGAGATAGTCTTGGGTGGGCGACCGACAGCTTCCAGGTTTCCCAAGAGCTTCAAAAGAGACTTCTTCTACTTGGGATAGTTTAGAAAAACCCCCATCAAGGTCATAGAGGTGGTGGTTTTTTCTAACGCCTTCATGATTTCAAACCTTCCTCCTAGGAATTGGTGGCTTCCCTCGGCTAGGTACTTTTCTTGGTTAGAGCTGGGGCCTTTTGGAGGGACAAACTGATCGGTTGTGTTGTCCTAGGGAAGGGTGTCCTTGGTAAGTGTGGGCATGTAAACTGGTCCTTTACCAACCTAACTCTGAGTGTTGTAGGGAGCCGGTGGGTTGGTGAAGGCATTGGCCTCAAAGGCCAAAATTGATTCATCAAAGAATCCCTGTAGTTCAGATTCTTCTTTGTCTTCTCTATCTATTCCAAAGAAGATGGTCTCACAGGTGAAGGCACTGTCAATAGGCTCTTATATAGGAGGCTCTGGGGGAGTAGGATCTGATGCTTGTTGTTTGTCCAGCTGGGAAATCATGATGACTTTCTCCAGCATGGCATAGTTTACCTCATTGTGGGAGCCTGTGTCATGCAATCTACACCAATTGGTCATGGGCTAGAATTCTACGACTGGCGTGAAATAGGATGGTCCAGCACCACTCTTATTAGTGTTTTGGTTTGGAGGGGGACCTTTGACATTGGCGTTGGTATTCCATTGCTATTGGTTGGGTTGGGGCCCATTGTTGAAATTTCTTCCTTCAGCATTATTGTTTCGTTGGCCAGAGAAAATATTCCCTCTCTGGGAACTAAAATTCGGTGGTGCATAGGACCCTGCCTTCAGTTGACCCATGTCCACAGTCAGCATGGAAAATATTTTCCAAAGGGATTCAACCTCAGTGGTCAACTAGGTATTTGTGTGACAGTGTGATGGTTTTTGTTGTTGGTTTCTTGGGAAAGTAGCAGTATTTGCTAGAGTTGAGGGTGGAAATCCCCCAGCTGCGGATGACTGGAAGAAAGGCACTCTGGGTGGTTGTGTCTATGCTTGTTGCATTTGCTGTGGCTAGTTCCAGGGAAAGGATTCCAGACCTGGTATTGTCTGGGTTTGAGATGGATACACGTACCGGGCCTGCTGGTCTATCAGCGGTGGTAGGGGATTCATGGCCATCGCAGGGACACCCATTGCCAAACTGGGGTTATATCCCCTGGCATAGTAAGTTCCATCAGGTATCATATTGAATGGCATGCTCTACCCAATCCCACCTGGGGATTTTTTAAGACCACAAGACAACTCTAAGGCTAGGTTGTAAACCTTTGCCAAAGTATCCTGGTCACCCAGGAGGATATTTCTCCAGAGGAGGGTGGAAATGAAGGGGTCCATCGCATTGAGATAGGTTTGGATAGTCACATTCATGGATGGGATGAAAGGACCTATGCACCGTTTCAAGGTGCATTGGAACCAGTGGTTGAATGTCGCAAGGGGCTCATTTGGTTCCTTCTTGATAGAAATGAACTAGCTATGGGACTATGTTGGGTCCACGTGTAAGCCAAAGATAGCCAGAAAGGCATCCTCTATGTCCTACAAACTGTTGATGGATTTGGTGGGGAGGTTAAGGTACTAATTCAATTTATTCTATCCCAGGGATAGAGGGAATATCTGGGTCACAATGTCTTGATGTTGGATCCTGTGTCAATTCATGGCATCTCTGAATGTCTGTAGATGCTCTTTTGTAGTCTGTGAGCCTAAGTGCTCATATCGGGGACAAATCTTTTCTAGGTGCGAAGGTAAATTGTTGGCTACACCCAAAAAATTTCCCATCGGGGACCTGGTATTTCCAAAATACGTAGCCATCAGGGGCATTGGATTTTGAGTAGGTTGAGTGTTAGTCCCAAAGATCATCTTGGAAACTTGGATATTCTGAGATGTACTAGATCCCTAGACAATGGTGGTTGATTTGTCTTTTAGGGTCCATTTCTTTCGAGTGGGAGGTTCAAGTTTGACAAACCATCTAGGATTGGGAGCTGATCTAAGGATTCTTTCAAATCTTGCTGGAAAAAATGATCCAATCCCACTGAGGGCTTGACTCCTAAAACTATGGCTTGGGGAACCCTCAAATGGTATAAAATATGAATCCTCGGAGGGGGATGAGATCATGCCCTCCTTCTAGCACTAGTTTCTGTTGATGGGACTTTGTGACTAGGTCTGCCAACAGAGGTAATTTTTCACTGGGTACCGGCCAACTTTGCCTATAAAGGTTGTCCTGGGAAATGAGATTCCTTGGGCTTCCAAGCACATGAGAGTTGGGTCTCGACAGTGCAGGGCTCAGTTGGGAAATGTGACTATTTTTTTTGAGGGGGATAGCTGGTTATCTTAAGTCATCTTCTCTAGGGATTCAAGTGAGTGGGGTTTCCTGCAAGTGTGCATTAATTTAACAAATAAACTTCAAAAGATACTGCAGAGTTAGAAAGATTTCATCTGCATGTAGTTATACTAAACATTCAAGACATCAATAATGCTCTAACATACTACACTAAATACCAAAGAAATATACAACCATCAGTTCATATTTTATTAGTAGCAAAGGAAAGGAGGTCATTAATCTACTTTAAGTATCAAAGAAAAGGACATGAAGAACACAAAGCATAAAATACCGTTAACCCAGAAGACAGAATGCTAACAACATCATCAAGAGAACTCTTCCTTCTTCATTAACATATTTTCCATCAAGCACTAGTGCATGTTACAATGGTGGTTCCAAGGGAGCATTTAACTACTGAAAGCTTAGAAACTATGCAGCATTGAGCTCTGCAACTTAAGAACACAAGGAAACCAAATTAATATTAGCTATGGATTGCAAAATCATCAATTTTTCTGACCCTTAGAATGAGGCCAGACTTCTTATTTATACACATCATTTGACCTAAAACTAACCTAACTTACTTTACACCTTTACAATATAATACTATTTTTCGGTGGCTGGTACTACCTACACCACGTTAAAAAAGACCTCGAGATGGAGAGGGTCTGACATGTCAAAAGAATAAGATAAGAAAAGTAGAGAGGAAGAATTAGCCTCGAGAAGAGAGCTGAAAGGAGAAGGAAGAAATTTGATCCCCCAGGGATCGAGGCTACATGCCTCATAAATGGGAATGCAGTGCCCTATCTCCGATGCACCAGATGTAATGTTGAAGCGGTGCCTTGGGAAGACCATCTTTCAGAAAACCTCTTGTCAATCTGATGTGCCTTGTTGTAGTTACCTGTCCACTAACAACCTTTATTAACTATCTTGAAAGTGACCGATCGGCCTTGGGAACCAGGACACGGGTCACTACCTGTGCCTTCTTAGGCTTCTTAGCCTCTGCATTCTTGGCCTTCATTTTTGCAAATGAGAGCATAGCACCAGAGGTTGTCACCGAGGTCTTCCTTTTCCTTGACTCGACCAGCCATTGGGGTAGCTGGGGTGGCTTTTTTGTTAAGACCTATTCATTAGGATTCCTTTCAGAATCTAGTGGCACATTCCCAGAGTGTATGTTATGTTTGGGCTCTTTATCCACCTCTCATTCTAGTTCCTCCTGTTCTTGTTCCTTTCCTGTTTCCTGTTCTTCAGAACCTTCAACATTTTCCACCATACTGGCATCTTCTATTGTACTATCTAGAGCCTTTTCTCTAGTCTCAATCTCATCTATATTTTTAGGGAATTCATCCCTCCCACTGTCAGTTGTTTCTTCATTTTCCTTATCTAGGACTTCTTGGTCTGTTTGCTGCTGCTGCTCCTGGACCACATTGGCCTCTTCCATTTAGACATTTTCCTCCACCAAAATATCTTCAGGAGGTGGGTGAGTTCTCTGGCCAAATTTTAACAAGGCGGCATCCATTACTACCTCACTGAAGGTACTCTGGGGCACTTGGTCACCCTGTGTTACAAAAAGTGTTTGGAGCATGATGATTGAGGGTACAGTTGATACCATAGGTCTAGGTTCCCCGATCGTCAGTTTCTCATCTATGTGTTTCCTTGATGTGTTCTTGGTCTCCTAGACCTATATCCTCCCCTACTCAGGCTCTATTGGTACTTCTTCTCGAGCCTCTTTCTCTGATGTATTTTTCTCTACTGGGATTTCCTTTTCTATGGGGACTTCTTCTTTGTCTTGAGCTGCAATCTCCTCTATTGGATGACCTATTCTCTTTTGAATCTCCAGGAGCTCCTCCGTCAAGAAGGTGTCATCAAAATTGTCATAAGAGCTGACCAAGGTCATTGGCACCTGTGAGAGTCAATACCCAAAATCCTAGGTAAGCGTTAGAATGTTGTGGTAAACAAAGGCATTGTTTACCCGACAGAAGTTTGAGAAACTAAGTTCCCATTGCACTTGGGAATAGTGATCCCATGATGTCATTTGGCCTAGCCCATTTCAAAGATCCCCGACTATTCCCAAACCTAGAAAATCCAACCTTTGTTGTGCTAGTGCCCATAGCATGTATGATGTCATATAAAATTTGGAATTCTGGGAAATGCCCTTCAGTTGTTTATCTACGTGATTGGATATGAGGGCCACACAGTTGAAAGTCTAATTGTGAGTGGTGATGCAGTATAGAAAGTAGTACATCCATGCCAAGAAATCCCAGGCATGGGGCAATCCAAAAATCTTGCATAAAAACATAATACCCACCTAGATGGGCTCTTTGAACTCCCCGCGGGGAATTTCCAACATCATTCTTTTGTAATCCCTCTTTGGGACTTTTATCCAATGGCTATTGATATGTTGCCGGGAAATAACCTTGGCACCCTCGAAATCCTGTAATGTTTGGAGTTGATTCCGGATAATGGATCCACTAAATTGTGGGATCCCCAGCCCCGAGGAAAAAGTTGTCACATCCAAGGTGACAATGGCTGCTGGGTGCTATAGCAACTAGGGATCCAAAAGTAGGACGGTCTATGTCGGTGAGTTGTATAGTGTTGCCAATTGGAGTATTAACTTTGGAGATTGCACCGAACAGGGGAATTATTCTGCCTTGATAATACCAGAGGTGATGATCTAAGTTGCTAGGTTGTCTCCAGTGGCTTTCAACCTATAAATGGCTTGGATTAAGCCTTGCACTTCTGCCTAAGATCCGGGCCTAGTTTCCATTATCTCTTGAACTTTTGACTCTATTTTGGACCCCACGATGGCACCATCCTTTGGATACTTGGAAGTCAAGGGAAACTTTTCCAGTAACCTTTTCGCCTTATTTTTGGTGGTCACTTAGGTGGATGTTGTAGGCAGCTCCAAGCTAGAAGGAAGGGTGATCACTTCAGACATTCTCGATCAACTTACTTGCAACCTCCAAGACCAGAGAACCATTAGAACATGATATATATAAAGATTACTAGAACTCAGGGGAAATTTTTGCCACCTTGCATTTGTTCAACAAGTGTTAGTATACATCAAAAGTCTTAGAATACATGTAATAGACATGAATAGGACTCTAGGGAAACAAAACCAAATGACAAGGGGAAACATAGGGCAAGGGAGGATTCAGGGCCTGAATCTTGGACAATCTAGCCATTGTCGTGCCGATGTGACTAGTAAGAAACCATATTCGGCTGACATGGGTTGGCACGTGGTCAGATGGAAGGCAACATAAATGACATTAATGGCAACAAGTGGGTTGACATGAGGCAAAATAAATGTGAGATGGGACACAGTTTGAATGCTCACATGTGGGAAATTAATCCCGCCATTAAGGTGATGAGATGAAGGAGAGAGAAAGCTGCCATGGCTTGAACCAGCGAGGTGCTGAGTTCAAACCATGGTGAATCTGTCTCAACAAGCTCAGTCTCATGGGTAAAAATGCAGTGACAAAACGTGAGGAACTCATGAGATCGAAAGGATATACATAGTATCTACACATAAACACAAAGAGCCAAAACATATATACATGCGATATATAGAAAATATACATCATTTATAGATTTTTTACAAATTTACACGACCAAGCGCATATACACATAGACCAGACCAAAACAATGTACACTATCAACATTATTCTACAGCTGTGCAGGAGGTAGACAACTTCCTCACAGGGCCAACCCACCAATGGGAGGCAAACCAAAACAGAGCATAAAAAGGAAACTTGTGAACAAGACACAGACCCAAAAGAAGAAAGGGAAACAAACACAAAACATGAAAATAGCAGGGAAACCATAAGACCTACCTAGAAATCTGAAGAAGGGCAGGGAAAGAGCATGCTAGGACCATTCAGCAACAACTTCAACCTTTGAATAATCACTGATCAACACTAAAAATAAACTTGTAATTACACACTAAGCTCAGTGTAATTCAAAACTTAATCACACTTCAAATAACCAAGAAATCACTCTGCAAGCTCTAAGTATTTTAATCGCGATAACTATGAAAGTGACATGTAATTTATTTTTATAACCAAGGTAAAAAAAGCAAGTTACCTTCTTCCCATTGGACTTTGGAACAAGCAAACCTCTGGACTCTGGGCCTGGGGATTCCATGGAACAATATCTCTTTGCAAAAAGAAGACATCGTGGTGGAGAATCCTAGAGTCTGGAATCTGGCTCTGGAGAAGAAACAACCAACTTTAGGACTGGGTCCCGGAGACATGAAAGACAAAAGAAAGATAAAACAAACCTCACAGGAGAGAAAATATGGAGAAGAAACAAAGAAAAACAAAGGCAAGAGTGAAAAGCAAAAAGAGGGGACCCAACATTTTGCACACAAAATGAAGGGACGGGTATGCAGGGCATAACAGAAACCAAGGACCACAATAGCTCAAAGTAAAAGGAGAAAAACAACAAATAAAGATTCTACACCTCTTAAGAAAGGTCAAGTGAGGATCTACAAGATGAAGTAGAAAACAGAGAAGCAAACACCTACCAAAAGGAGGAGAAAACTAGTCAGGACTGTTGACAGAGCTTTGTGACCGGGTCCGCTGATAGATGTAAGTTTTCACCGAGTACCGGGGTACCGGCCAACTTTGCCTATAAAATTTTTCTAGATAAATGGGATTCTTTGGGCCTCCAAGCATGTGAGAGTTGGGTCTCGATAGTGTGGGAGATTAGTTGGGAGTGTGACTATTTTGTTCAGGGGGATAGCTGGTTATCTCGACTTGTCTTCTCTTGGGATTTAGGTAAGTGTGGTTTCCTGCAAGCATTCATTAATTAACCAAATAAACTTCAAAAGATAGATAGGATTAGAAGTATTCCATCTATCTATAGTCATGCAAATTTATTTAAACATCAACCATGCTCTAAAATTCTACACTAAAATAATCAATGTATACAGAGCCATCATTTCATACACATTCACTAGCAAGGGGAAAAGAATGTCATTAATATACTTAAAACATTAGAGAAAGGGACATAAGAAACATACAGCATGAAATAATGTTAACAAGAATCAGAACACTAACAACTTCATTGCTAGAACTCTTCCTTCTTCATTAAAAATTTTCCAGCGAGCACCGATGCATATAATAATGGCGCCAAGGGAGAATCTATCTATTGAGAACTATTAAGAACTAAGGAGCATTGAGCTCTACAACTACTAGAAGTAAAACACTGCAATGCTATAGCTATGGACTACAAAATCATCAATTTCACTGACCCTTGGAATGAGGTCAAACTTGTTATTTATACATAGATTTTTCCTAAAATTAACCTAACTTATCTTTACACTCAATCAATAAAATATATTTTTTGATGGTCGATACTACCTGCACCACGCTAAAACAACCTCAAAAAGAATAGAGGTCTGACATGTTAGAAGAATGAGAAAAGAAAGGAGGTATGGAAGAATCAGCCTCGAGAAGAGAGCTAGAGGGAGATTAGAACAAATTCGATCCCCCAGGGATTGAGGCTACATGCCTCATCAATGTCAAAGTGACTCACTGTCTCTGATGCGCCAAGTGTTTAATGCTCGGGTGGTTCCTTGGGAAGACCATCTGTTAGAACCATCGCCCGAGCTAACATGCCTTGCTGGGGTCACCTACTTCTTGACACCCTTAATAATTGTCTAAAAATGACCGGTCAAATCCAGGGAACCAGGACGCAGATCATCAAAATAATATAAAGCTGTGGATCTAGAACTTTGGGATCCAGGAGCTTACACTCAAAGAATAATGAATACAAAATATGCTCAGCTAATGAAAATGTCTAGACTCCAAAGGATCTTATTGCTCCTTACTATTTTTAAATGCTTCTAAAACTTGGCTTACGCCAGCTTCATCTATATCCTTGATGTTGTCCCATCAGCCACAAACAACCTCTAACTTCTCTTCGAATTCTTCGGCCCCATCCCAGAATTTTCCTACCATCTTCACAACATCATGTGCCCATATCATCATCTTGGATAATATTGATAACCTTCCCCTATCAAATTCCCTGACAGACTGATATAGGGAATCCATTCTCCCGTCATACTTGCTAAGGACATAGTCCTCCGGGTGCATGTCTTAGTGGTGAAGGGGTCAACTTGTGACAGCCCTACCATAAATGCCTAAACTAGGCCAAAAGGATATCAGGCCACAGTTACCTTCTCTTTTAGGGAATTAACTAGTTCTTTGCATACCTCAATTTTGAGGCCAATTCTAGATTACTAGGCCTGGAGAGAATCAGATGATTCATCTCCCAAAATTCCCGCCTTTATGAAAATTTATTCTCTAGTGTTGAAAACTTCATCCAACTCGGCCTTCCATTTTTCATACTTTTCTAAGTCTTGTTCCCACATAATAGTGGAGGCATTTGCTTGACTGAGTAGAATGTTGATCTGATAGAGATCTGGGAGTGACACCAACAAAAATTTCCTTACGATGGCTATCTATTTGGTGACCCACCTGTCCATAGCCTAGGCCTTCTTCTTCATGGCCCTTAAATAATCTACATCACCCTCTACAAGCGGTAATCCAGAGGTAGAAGCTTTTGGGTAGACCTTGACCAGGGGCTGCATAAGTCCTGCCAGAAGTGCGAGGAGATTCACATTTGTCTCCTTTTCCTCGTTCAACTTCTAGCTCTATTTATTGTATTGGGCCTCCACCACCTTGGTAGCCTCCCTCAACAGGTCCAATTCACCCTACTTATCTCTCCTTCCCAGTGCCACTTCTATAATAGTATAATCTTTGGGCCTTACAGCCACTGCATCTGCATCTAGGGGAGGTGTTGGGATTGCCACAACTATACTTCCTACTGGACTAGTCTGGAGAGTATGGACCATCTGATCCTTCTTACGCTTTTTGGCCTCTACATTTTGGCCCATCATCTCAGCTAGGGAGAGTGGAACTCTTGTTGCTACCACTGACGCCTTTCTCTACCTCAATTCCACTAGCCATTGGGGTGGCTAGGGAAGCTTTGGTATTAGGACTTAGGCATCGGGATTCCCTTCAAAATCTAGCAGTGCATTCCTGGGATCAACATTGTCATTAGATTCTTTCTCTTTTTCCTGTTCCTATTTCTTCTCCTGTTCTCTGGAGGCCTTAGTGTTCTCCACCATGTTGGCGTCCTCTTTTGTGATATTTGAGGTTTCTTCTCTACTAGTGTCTATAACACTTGTATCACCAGGGCTTTCCCCATCCTTCTCAACATCAGTCGATCCAACATTTATATCTTCATAGATTTCCCTGTCATTCTACTACTGTCATTCTACGGCCTCATTCGCCAGAACATCTTCCACTGCTGGAACATCTTGTGGGGGTGGGTGAGGTACCTGGCCAAAGTTCAATAATGTGGTCACTTTTACTACCTCACCAAATGTACTCTAGGGCAACTGGTCATCCAGAGTAACCAAAGGCATTTTGAGTGTGATGATTGGGGGTATGGTTGATCCTATGGGTCCAGTTTCCCTAGTCATTGGTTGCTCATATATTGTTTGCCTTGGTTCATCTTTGGTCTCTTGGTCCGGTGTGTTCTCTCACTCAGGCTCCTTTTTGGCTTTCTCCTGGACTTCCTATTTCATGATAGCTTCTTGTTCTGGGACTTCCTCTTCTATGGGGATATACTCTTTTTCTTGGGTGGCAATCTCCTCTAACGCGTGATATATATCCTCATCTAGGTTCATGAGTTCATCTACCCCAAAGACATCTTCAAAATTGTCATGTGGGGGAGAGGTATCCAAAATATTCTAAAGTTTAGGGGAATCTAAACTTACCTCTACCGGGGGAAAGTTAGGCATACCGCGGCCTTCATTTTTGCTTGGTGTGGGGTTCACCTTCTGCTTCTTCTTCCTTAGTAGTGGGACCCCGGTATCCAAAATATTTGTAGACTCCACCTCAGCAAAAGTCTGCCTGCTCATCATTACATCCAATGAAGGGGATCCCGTCGGGAAAGCAAAGGCTACTAGAGTTGCAAGGAGGCCCTGGGAGAGTTGTGTGCTTATCTTTTGGCTTGCTAGCCTTGATGCCTCCATTTTCTCATGTAACTATGCCATTATGGGGATTAGACCCTAGGGAGGTACCCTAGCTGGGGTATCTTCCTTCTCTTTCCCCTTTCTTGTGTTGGGTCTAGCGACAACAGTGGACCTCCAAAAAATTGGTCCCTTTAAGGTGCTCTTGGGACACACACGGGAAAAATACTTGTGACTATTTTCAAGAATGGGGCGGCATGCCCCCTCAATTGTCAAATCTTCTAGGGTGGCCCAATCCAGTGGAGGGAGATCCAACTTGTCTAACCCCTACTCTTTATACAATGGGTCCTCAAGGGGCCTGTCATCTGAAAAACCCTTCAGGAAACCCAAAAGTTCAATTACTTTCATCAGTCCTTTGGACATCCACGAATGTTGGCAGGCCCAGAGATCAAAACTATCTTGACAATCTGCCCAAAAATCTTCAATATCCACTATATGTGGTTGGGAGGCCCGGGGAAGCATCGAAGCTATCTTTCCTAGCAGATCAAAACTATTTCTAGTTTGGTGGAATTCCACCAACCCCAAACTCTTTAGTTCATGGTCTATCTCCTTTGCTATGGCGAGACTACAAGAATAGTTCTTGCAAGAAATTGGGAATGAAATGTTGGTGACATTATTCAATGTGAAGAGGGCGTGCAGCTCTAGAATCTATCGGTAGAATTCTAAAAGAATAATTCTATCCCCGTAATACTGGGGAAGAAGATAGGGTTTCCTGGAGAAGCCGATCACCTGAATATATGTATGCTGCTAGAATTAAAGAAAGTAATTCCCGTAGGTGCTCACCAGGTTCATCGCCTCTTGCGATAACAAGTATCTGGAATCCCAAGTAAGTGTGAGGATATTCTAGTAAATGAAGGCATCATTTACCTTGAAAAATTTTGGGAAATTGAGTTCCCACTAGATCTAGGGATAATGATCCCATGGTGTCAACTGGCTCGACCCATTCCCAAGAATGCCCACTGCTTGCAAACCTAGAAAAGCCGGTCTTTGTTGGGCCAGTGCCCATAGTACATAAGATGTCATGTGGAAATTTGAATTCTAGAGAATGCCTTTCAACTGCAAATCCACATGGTTGGCTATGATAGCCGCCCAATCGAAGGTCTTGTTGTAGGTGTTGATGCAGTAGAGAAAGTAGTACATCCATGGTGAGACATCCTAGGCATGGGGTTCTCTGAAGATCCTAAATAGAAAAATAATTCCTTCTTGTATACATTCTTTGAAATCCTCACGGGGAATCTCCAACTTCATCTTTTTATGGTCACTTTTTGGGGACTTCAGCCACTAAGCATTGAGATATTGCCAAGAAAGTAGGGAAGCTTCCTCAAACTCTTTTAATGACTTGGCCTGGGTGAGAACAACGGACCCCTTGAATTGAGGGATCCCTAGCCCTGAAGCAAAAGTTGTTGTGTCCAAATTGACGATAGTCACTAGATAGTGTAATGGTCAGGGATCACCAAGAAAAATAGTTTGAGTTGGGGCATTGTAGAGTGTCGCATGTTGGAGTATTAACTCTGGTGCTTGCACCAAGAAAGGCAAATTTGTGGCCTTAATAATTCTAGAGGTGACTAAGAGCATGGCCATAATATCTCTGTCAGCCTTCATTTTGTATATGGCTCGAACCAAGCCCTGCATCTCAGCCCAAAGTCCAAGCTATGTTTCTGTTATCTCTTGCACCTTGGAGTCCACCTTGGACCCCATGAGAATGCCCTCTTTCAGGTATATGGAAGTCATTGGTAGCTTGGCTAGCATCTTTTTGGCCTTGTTCTTTTTAGCCTCCCGAGTGGATGTAGTAGGCAGTTCTGAGCTATCAGGAGGAGTGATCACCTCAGACATTTTGATCAAACAATCTACAACCTAAAAGATCAAAGAACCTTCAATATGATATAATAGAAATAACTTTACAGATTTCAGGGAATTCATCACCATTTCACAACTGTCCAAAAAATGTTAGCATACATCATAATCCTAGAGTATTAAGGTAAACATGAGTCAGATTCTGGTAAACACCCAGGGGCTCTGAGGCATTGGTCCAAATGATGAAAATGGAATGAATACCCAGGGGCCTCTCAGCACCCAGAGTCTGGAAGAATTAGTCATTTTTGACATGACTGATAGGGAGCCATACTTGGCTGACTTAGATTGTCATGTGGCCATGTGATAGGTAGTGTAATGACATTAATGGAGACAAGTGAGCTGATGTGGGGGAAAGTAAATGCCAGATGGGATGGGATTTGAATGCCCACTTGTGGGAAATTAATCTCACTATTAAGATGACACGACAGAGGAGAGAGAAAGCCACCATGATTTAAACCAGCGAGGTGCCAAGTTCAAACCATAGTAACTACCTCTTTGATGAGCTTGACATAGTGGTTAAGACATGATGGAGTGTGGCGAGCTTGATAGAATGGAAGGATACACAAAAAATATACACCTAAATGTACAGAGGGTCAAAACGAGGTGAGGGCCGAAATGCCACTCGTAGGCTAACCACAAAACAATGACATATATACACTATGAACAGGGAATTTACATAGCTTACTAAATATAAAAAAGAACCTACACTATCATACATAACATACAAGCATATACATTACATTAAAACTGCACATAGGGTGGACAACCCTCTGGCAGAGCCAACCCACCAACGGGAGGAAACAAAAGGCCGATGCAAGGGTGCAGTGAAATGAGAACAATCAAAAGCACAAATAGGAAACCATAAGACTAGAGGAGAGAGCTGAAGGCCTACCTAGAAATGTGGAGGATGCAAGAAAGATGAGCAAGAAAGATGAGCATGGGAGGCGCTCTGCAACAAGTTCACCTAAAGCTGACCGTGAACAAGCACTACAAATTAATGTTTAATCAATTACTAAGCACAGGAGAAAAATATTGTTTAATCGCCTTAATCACGTTGAAATCACTCTAAGTTCTCTAAGTGTTTTATTCATTGTAAATGTGAAAATGATAGGTAACTCCTATTTATATTGTTAGGGTAAAAATGTGTTGCATTCTTTCTGCAATCTCTAGAACAAGCAAACCTCCGAACTCTGGGCCTGGGGATTCCATGCAACCATACCTTCTCGCAAAAGAAGACATGATGACAGAGAATCCTAGAGTCTAGAATCCATCTCTCAAAAGAACAAATAAACTCTGAGATCAGGTCCCGGAGACACAAAAAGACAAATGCAAAAATAAAGGCAACCCTCACGGAAGAAAAGCCCGAGGGAAATCAAAGAAAAACAAGAAACCAATGAAAAGAACCAAAGAGAAAAGGGAGACCCAACATTTTTCCTACAAAATGTAGGGATGGGTATGCAGGGCATAACAAATAGTGACTATCTGGGATGAATTCCTTAGCGCATTTGAGAACCTAGAATCTCTGGTTAGCAAAACTAGAATGAATCTTTACCTAGAGCATTCTTCTTACAAAGTGCAAGGTGTCTGAGAAATCTAGTCCATCAACGATTCAATATTTTAGTCTTTTCATCAGCTGTGAAGTGTGTACTTTGAAAAAAACCAAGCCGATGATTTCTGGGAGAAGAAAAGAGGAGGCACTAAAAAAATCAAACTGAACTCATCATATGTTGCACATTTCCCCCAGATACCATAATTCTCCATTCTTCATTTCTTTCATTTCTTTTCTTTTCTGGATGGAAAGGCGCTACTCCTTTCACCGTAAGCCTTAAGCTTAGCTAAGCTTTAATGATGGTACTTATTTCACCTTGCCACGCACCTTAAATTACCAAATAGGAGAGAAAGTTCTAGAATCAAGATATTTTAATGATTTTCAGACTTGGTTAATTTGTAAGTGCAAACGATCTGCTCTCAGGGTGTCTGATTACTTGCTTCTTAGATTTTTCTGTTAGCTGATGTTTAGACTATCAAGATGTGAACCTGATGAACATTACCCACAACCCCCTTTTACCATACCTGCAAAATAACTTTGGAGCATGGAAAAATTCCACCATGTTAACAATAGATTATGAATTCACTAGAATGCATAAGGTACCATTCCAAAGACTAGATGTTATGCAAAGCATACCGATCTATGAAATGAAGGCAATACACTGGGAACCTAGAAAACAAAAGGAAACAAAAAATCCAAAAGAAAATGAAAACACCAAGAAAAGGCGACCTCAGAGGATGGCTAGCAAGAACTATTTACAAGGAAAAGCAACTCCAAATGGAACACGAGGAGAGATATTTACAAGAAAGAAATATGCATATAGTACAACTTTGGACAAACTCACCACCTAACTCAATCAAAGTAATGCTTTAGAAACTGCCCATTGATAGGAAATGGGATGGCTTCTCCAATCACAGTGTTGAGGTGATAAGAATTTGCCCCACATATCTCAAATATCAAATATGGTCCAAGCCAAAGCCATTGAAACTTAGTGTGTTTTCCCTTCTTTTCTTGGGCCTTGTCCCACAAGAGAACCAAGTCTAAAATTTGAAAGGCCTTATACTAGGCTCTTTGATCAAAACATCATTTTACTACTGCTTGATGATACACAAAATGGTCAATGGATGCATCTCTTTGTTCTTCCATTCACACCAAGTTTAAAAGTTGAACTTCCATAATGTTGTCCCGGTTGCTGAATTCCTGCATAAACTGTAACACCAAGATATGTAAGTTGATGGGGAATACTAGATTCTTTCCATAAACTAGATGGAATGGGGATGTCTTCAGGGCTTCCTTTATATAGATATGATCCACTCAAAGAGAAAATCTAAGCTTTTGGTGCCAGTCCCAGGGGTTCTGTTCTAACAGATGTTTAATCACCTCAAGTAAATTTTTGTTGGTTGATTCAGCAACACCATTTCCCTAGGGGTAATATTTGCTAGAGAACTTCAGGGTGACCTTCCTATCATAGGTCCATTCAAGTAATTTCACCAAAGAAAATGTCAGACCATTGTCACATACTATAGCAAAGGGCATTCCAAATATTGTGACGATGTTTTCTTCCAAGAATTTGATAACTACGTATGCCATGTTATTTTTACAAGGAATCACTTCAGACCACTGGGTGCAATATTCGGTAGCAGTCAAAATGTACCAATGGATGGCAGATGAGTTGGGGTTGATTTCCTTAATAAATTCAAATGCCCATTGGGCAAAGGGTCTAGCTTCAAAGATCGGCTACAAAGGCATGGTTGGGTTCTGCTCACGATGTGTCATTGTTTGGCAAGTATGACATCTCCTAACGTGAGTGTAGACATCTTTGAAGATATAGGGCCAATAGTATCTAGCCTAGAGGATCTGATGGGCAGTGGCGTTAGCTGAGCCATGCCTGGTTCCAAACTGCCCATGAAATTATTCAAGTATTTTCGTAGCTTGGTCCATGTCTATGCACTGGAGGTATACCCCTTCATAGTTCCTACAAAAGAGCATTCCATTTTTTATCATGAAGTGCATGCTTTTTAGTCATAGAGCGTGATGTTTGTTTGGGGGTAGCCCCTCTGAGCATCTATTTTTCAATGATAAGTATACCAGGTCGGTATACCATGGATCTTGAGTGATAGACTCCATTGTATATGTTTGGAATTCAATGTTGGGAGTCTCTTCCACCATCGCTCTACATAGTCCCTGACCTCAGACTATCTTCATGGGTTGCATTTCCAAATCATACTCTTGGAGGATGGCCATCCATTTCCCCCGTCCTTCACCCAATTCACTATGCAGGAGCAGAGACTTAACAGGCTATTCTAAGATGATAGCGTACACTTTTCTTTGGAGAATATAATGCCAAAATTTCTTCACTGCATGGACAAGAGAAAAGGCCTACTTTTCCAAAGGTGAATATGAGACTTCAGCAATTTTAAAGGGGGAGCTCATAAAAGCTATTGGTCGTTCTTCCCCTTTGACCTTCTGGGTCAAAACTACCATGACAGAATGCAGCGAAGTAAAGGAGTATATGTGAAAAGGAAGGGAATAGTCTAAATTAGCTAAGATTGGGGCCTCCATAATCATTTGTTTGATCTGGGAGAATGCCCTCTTTTCTTCAGGACTCCACCCAATCTTTGTGTCTTTCTTCAACATTTCATTGAGTGGCTTCACTATCTCAGTGAATCTAGTGATGAATCGTGAGACAAAATTTATCTTTCCAAAGAAATATCTCATTTCCTTCTTGCTACTGGGCATTTTTAGATTTAGCAATGCTTCAACTCTCTCAGGTTTGATGGATATACCTTTTTCAGAGACAATATGCCAGAGCAGCTTCCCTTTAGTGACCCTGAATATACATTTCTTAGGGTTGAGGGATATTTCATACTAGTGACATCTCTCACAAATTTGGGCTAGGTGGACAGAGTGATCATGCATGTCCCAGGAAAAGATGGTCAAATCATCCATGTAGATGATTATGCACCAGTTTACTAGGCCTTCGAACACAATGTCCATAGCCTTCTAAAATGTGGCCCCTACATTGATCAGGCCAAAGGGCATCCTCTGGTATGAAAACATTCCCCACTTGGTGGTGAACATCATTTTGTCTCTATCTTCATACTTAACCATGACTTGGTTATACCTGGAGTACCCATCCAGGAAGGACATCATTTATGATCCATTCACAATTTGTATTACCTCATCCAACGAGGGGAGAGGGTAATTATCCTTCTTAGATGCCTTGTTTAAATTTTGAAAATCCACGCAAAGGTGGACCTCACCATTTTTCTTCCTCATAGGGATGAGACTAGCCACCCATGTTGTGTGCCGGATTGGAAAGATAATCTGGGCTGACAATATTTTTTGAACCTCTTGATGGATCAGAGGCTCTATCAGTGGGTTGTCCGGTCTTTGATTTTTCCAGAAGGGCTTAGCATCAATGTTTGAATGGGATGGTATGGGTCATGATGGATGTGTCATAGGTCTTCAAACCCTCATACCCCCATGCAATTACATCAATGTATTCTCAGAAAACCGCAAGAATCTTCTCCTTCTCCTCAAGGGAGCAGGAGGTGTCAATGTGTACCAATTTTTCTTCACCAGCCTGGCCGATGTTAACTTTTTCAAATTTTCCTCCCTCGAAGGAGGATGATATCTTCTCTCGATCCCAAGGGTCTAATTCAAAGATTCGTTCTAGCTGTACCATCCCCTTAGGGATGGTGTTGGTTCGTAAGTCTATAATCCCGTCATCTTCTTCACCCTACCCAGTATCTTTGTGATCTCTTTCTTCCACAATCTGGTCCTCAAAAACACCAACATTGGCCATGACGGCCAGGATATGTTCATCATCCTTGAAGACCTGAAAGTGGGTGGCATTGTTTGGAATGGATGGGGTGGGGACCATCTCAACAAATAATTTATGGAGCCGGGACCTAGCCATTGGCTCAAGAGTGTTGGCGAATATAGCAAGGGCATCTGGAACGTAGTTTCTTTTCTAGGGGATGAGTTCAATGATGAAGGAATCAAAATATTTGATGAGGCTCCTTGTCTAATTGTGATATGTGGCCAGCCTTTTATTTGTAGACATCCAAAATTATCCTTATATTAATTTAATTAATATTCCCATAACATTATAGTTCATTTTAATTAATTATATTTGTTATATTATTCTATCTATTTAATTAAATATGATTCATTCTCATTAGTATTTAAATTTAATTTAAATACTCCCCCTTTTAATATATTAAATTTTATTTAATACAATATCCCTCATTGATTCCCTTTAAATAAATTTTTAATTTATTTATTCCTTCACATGACTTAAATTCTACTAAACCACAATTAATCTAAATCTAATTTAGATTAAGCTAATTTGAACCTAGATCCCACCCTATCTCACATCACTCTCACCAAATAAACCTATTCATTAATTAACTAAGGTTAATTAAGCTAATTTCTTGATTCCTATAACAATTAGTCATAATTATTTGCTCACACATGTGTGAGCAAATTTCCAAAAATTGACTTTTTCAAATAATCCTTATTTGGTGCCAACAAGGTTTCTTACACCTATGACGACACCTTCTTACACTTTCTAAAAGTGTTTCATTGGACTAAAACACTTACACCCTCTTACACCTTCTTACAAGATCCTTCACGTGTACTTTAAGTACACTTTGACCCATCACATCCAAAGTTGCTCACATATGTGTGAGAAAAGTGGGCCTCTTGCATGACTTATGTGTCCCTCATGTGGCACCTATGTGGATGTCACTTGAGCTCCACCTCATCCAAGTCCTCTCTCTCCTCCAAAAACTCTATAAATAGAGGTCTTTCTCAAGAGCAAATCATCTCTTATTTTTGCATTGTTATCATGCTAGTTTGTTTCTAGGATTTCTTAAGTGATTTAGCATTTCATAACAACCTTAATGCATTTGATTTTATTTCATATTTGAATCTAGATATCACATCTTAGATTTAATATGGAATGAATCTAGTTTTACCATCTTAGTTAGATTTTGCATCATCATTCTAGTTTAGAATCTTGCATCTTCATTCATAGTGAAAGCTTGAGGCAAGTTCTTTATACTTGTTTCTTGAGTGATTAGCTCATCATTTTAATGCAATCATAGTGGGATTTATGATATAGTGTTGGGAGAGCACACCCACATAACATCTCTAAGAGAAAATCAACAAGGCCTTGGGTGCCCTTGTTCAGCTCATCGGAGGTTATGGTGGAAGCCATTGTTTTTTTAAGAGTATGGTTTTTAGACATGTTAGTGTAGTTTAAATAATTTATATCTCTAACGTTTGCATGTCTGAGTGTGCTCCCAACTGGTAGGTTTCCATCATACACATTATTATGACAAGTGTATTGGCTCTGGACCTACTTTACAATCAACTCTAAATCACCTAATGCTCGAAGGTGAGTGATTCCCTTTCTTAGTGCAAATAGGAGTCTAAGGACCAAGGCCTTGTACTTCTTGACATTGTTCATGCAGTTGAACTATAGCTTGTAAGATGTGAGGAAGGATTTCCCCTACGGGTTGATCAATTCTACTCCAACTCCATAGCCTTGTTTAGACTGGGACTTGTCAAACTTTAGGGTCCACAAGTCATCATTCAATGTCTGGGGCTAGGAAGGTGAAGTGGCCTTTGGATTATTTTTGGGAAGGTTGGGAGGAGTTTCCTCCAGCTTTGATGGTATGTGGGTGAGGTGTTCTTATAGAAAAGCCTATGGCTGGGATTCTTGGACTGGTGGCACCATGGGGATACCATCAGAATGATTTTTGGGTCCAGGTAGATCCACTTCATATTTCTTCTCCAAGAGGGCATTGATGTGATAGGTAGCAGTGGCAATGCATGGTGCACACTCTAGTTCTAAATGTTTCTAATAATGCACCTGGCACCAGGTGCTAGACAAGAGTGTAGCAGGGGTCATTGCGGTACCTTGTGAGTTAACCTCACCCGTTAGTTTTTTTTCCAGGTCCTGCATCCTCTGCAAAATTATGGGGTCCTCCCTGGAGGTGAAATCAAAGGTCAAGATTTCTAGGGGTCGGTACGCCCCATGGAAAGTCTCAGAGAAGACGACTTCATTTACCCTCCCAACTTCGGTGAGGGCATGTTTCATTCTCGGCTCACTTTCTACCTAGTTCTGGTTGGATTATCCCTCCTAGGGGAGCCACAAGTGGGAAAAGTCAGTTCAAAAATACCCATTAAGGGACTTGGACCAATTCTAACGTAATAGAATCTCATAAGCCTTTGGGATGTCCACCACTTAGATGTCGATTATGCTTTCTATCTGGTGATCCTTGATGAGTTAAATATGGATGTTCTTTAGCTCACCTACCATTTTCATAGTATTTTTGTCCAGTTGGACCATTGTACCTTTGGATGGAGTGGGATGCAGTCTAAGCTTCTAGTATATGGATAAGGGCATGACATTGCCCGAAGCACTGGAATCTACTAAGCAATTGTGTAGATTCTTCCCTTGTATGTTTAAGCCTAGTAAGAAGGGAGGATCTTTAGTGTTTCCCTAAGAGATAGCCACGTTGGCATCTTCAAAAGTGACAGTCTTGGGTGGGCGACTGATAGCTTTCGGGTTTCCCAAGAGCTTTAGAAGAGACTTCCTCTTCTCAGAAAAACTCATCAAAACCTCCATCAAGGTCATGGAGGTGGTAATTCTTTCTAATGCCTTCATGATATCAAACCTCCCCTAGGATATTTTTGGATTCCCTCAGTAGGGTCCTTAGCTTGGTTAGATTTACATCCTTTCGGCGGGAAGGAGTGATAAGTTGTGTTATCCTGAGGAGGGGTATCTTTGGGAGGTGTGGGCGTGTAAACTAGTCCTTTACCAGCCTAACTTTGAGTGTTGTAAGGAGTCCATGGGTTGGTGAAGATATTGGCCTTAAAGGTCAGAATACATTCATCAAAGAACCCCTATAGTTCGGGCTCTTCTTCATCCTCCTTTTCTGCTCCAAAGAAGATGATCTCACAGGAGAAGGCACTGTGAATGGGCTCTTGTATGGGAGGTTCCAGGGGAGTAGGATCAATAGTTTGTTGTTTGTCTAGTTGGGAGATCATGATGACCTTCTCTAGCTAGGCACAGTTCACCTTGGAATGTGAGCCTATGTCATGCAATCTATACTAGTTACTCAAGGGCTGGAGTTCTATGACTGGCATGAAATGGGACAGTCCAAGACTACTCTGATTGGTGTTTTGGTTCACAGGAAGACCTCCAGTGTTAGCATTGTTATTCCATTGTTTTTGGTTGGGCTGGGGCCCATTGTTGTAATTTATTCCTCTAGCATTGGTATTTTTTTGGCCGGAGAAGACATTCCATCTCTGGGAATTGGTGTTGTGGAGCGCAAGAGACCCAACCTTCAACTTTCCCATGTCCATAGTCAATGAGGAGAATAGTCGTTGGAGGGATTCAACCTTAGCAGACGGCTGGGTGTTCACATCATAATGTGATGGTTATTATAGTTGGTTCCTGGGGAAGTGGCAGAGGTTACTGGAGACAAGGGCGGTAGTCCTCCAGCCGTGGATGACTACAAAAAAAGCACTCTGGTGGGTTGTGCCTGTGGTTGTTGCGTTTACTGCGGCTGATTGCAGAAAATAAATTCTACACCTGGTATTATCTGGGCTTGCGATGGGTATATGTACCAGGCCTATTGGTCTATCGAAAGTGGTGGGGGATTCATGTCCATTGCGGGGGCACCCATTTCCTGATTGGGGTTGTATCCCCCGGCGTAAGAAATTCTATCAGGTATCATGTCGAAAGGTATCCTTTGCCCAATCCTGCCTAGGGATTTATTCAAACTGCAGGACAACTCCAAGGCTAGGTTGTAAACCTTTTCTAGAGTATCTCGGTCAGGGGGTGGTAGTTCTCCATAGGAAAGTGCCAATGAAAGGGTCCATTGCATTCAGGTATGTATGGATAGTCACTTCCAGGGATGGGATGGAAGGGCTCGTGCACCGCTTCAAGGTGCATTGGAACCGATGGTTGAATGTTGCAAGGGGCTCATTCAGTTCCTTCCTAATGGATATGAACTATCTATGGGGCCATGCTGGGTTCATGTGTATGCAAAAGGCTACCAGAAAGATGTCTTCCATGTCCTGCCAACTGTTGATGGAGTTGGCAAGCAGGTTAAGGTACCAGTTTAGCTTGTTCCTTCCTATGGAAAGAGGGAACATCTGGGTCACAATGTCTTGATGTTGGATCTAGTGTCTGTTCATGGCATGTTTGTATGCCTGTAGATGTTCTTCTATGGTTTGTAAGCCTAAGTGCTCATATCGGGGGCATATCTTTTTCGGGTGTGCAGGAAAATAGTTGGTTGCACCAAGAAACTGTCCCATCAGGGACCTGGTGTTACTAAAGTATGCAGCCATTGGGGGTGTTGGATTTTGGCTAGACTAAGTTTTAATCCCCAGGGTTGTCTGGGAGACTTGGGTATTCTGAGATGTAGTAGATCCCTAGACAATGTTGGTTGGCTTGGCTTTCAGGGTTCGCTTCTTTCAAGTTGGAGGCTCGAGTTCAACAAACCTTCTGGGATTGGGGGCTAATCTAAGGATTATTTTGAATCTGGCAGGTGAAAACAATCAAATCCCATAAAAGGTTTGCTTCCTAAAACTATGGCTTGGGGAACCCTCAGGCTGTGTAAAACCTAAATCCACAGAAGGGGATGAGCTCATGCCCTCCTTCTAGCACCAGTTTCTGTTGACGGAGCTTTGTGACCGGGTTTGTCGACAAATATAAGTTGTCATCGGGTACTAGGGTACCGACCAACCTTGCCTATAAAGGTTTTCTAGAGAAATGAGATTCTCTGGGCTTCAAAGCATGTAAGAGTCAGCTCTCGACGGTGTGGGAGCTTAGTTGGGAGTGTGACTATTTTGTTCAGGGGGATAGCTGGTTATCTCAGCTCATCTTCTCTGAGGATTTAGGTAAGTGGGGTTTCCTGCAAGCATTCATTAGTTAACCAAATAAACTTTAAAAGATAGACTAGGGTTAGAAGTATTCCATCTATATATAGTCATGCAAATACATTTAAACATCAACCATGCTCTAACATGCTACACTAAAATACTGAATGTATACAAAGCCATCATTTCATACACATTTAATAGTGAGGAGAAAATAAGGTCGTTAATCTACTTGAAACATTAGAGCAAGGGACATAAGAAACATACAGCACAAAATAATGTTAACCAAAAATTAGAACACTAACAACTTCATTGCCAGAACTCTTCCTTCTTCATTAATAGGTTTCCAGCGAGCACTACTGTGTACAATAATGGCTCCAAGGGAGAATCTATCTACTGAGAAATTTTAAGAACTAAGGAGCATTGAGCTCTGCAACTACTAGAAGTAAAACACTGAAATGCTATAGGTATGGACTACAAAATCATCAATTTTGCTGACTCTTGAAGTAAGGTCAGACTTGTTATTTATACACATATTTTCCCTAAAATTAACCTAACTTATCTTTACACTCAATCAATAAAATACAATTTTTGGTGGCCGATACTACCTACACCACACTACAACAACCTCAAAAAGAATGGAGGTCTGACATGTCAGAAGAATGAGATAAGAAAGGAGGTTTGGAAGAATCAGCCTCGAGAAGAGAGCTAGAGGGAGAATAGAATAAATCTAATCCCCCAGGGATCAAGGCTACATGCCTCATCAATGTCAAAGTGGCTTACTATCTCCAATGCACCAGGTGTTTAATGCTAGGGTGGTGCCTTAGAAAGACCATTTTTCAGAACCATTGACCAAGCTAATGTGCCTTGCTTGGGTCACCTACTTCCTGACACCCTTATTAATTGTCTGACAATGATCGGTCAACTCTGGGGAACCAGGATGTGGATCATCAAAAGAATACAAAACTGTGGATCCAAAACTCTAGGATTTGGGAGCTTACGCTCAAAGAATAATGAATACGAAATATTCCTAGATGATGAAAATCTCCAGACTCTAGAGGACCTTATTGCTCCTTACTATTTTTAAATTCTTCTAAAACTTGTCTTACACCATCTTCATCTATATCCTTGATGTTGTCCCATTGGCCACGGACAACCTTCAGCTTCTCTTTGACTTCTCCGGTCTTGTCCCAAAATTCACCTACCATCTTCATGGCATCATGTGCCCGAATCATCATCTTAGATAATCTTGATAACCTTCCCTTGTCAAAGTCCCCGGTAGACTGATACAAGGACTTCATTCACCCATCATACTTGCTGAGGAAATGGTCCTCTAGGGTGCATGTCCCGATGGTGAAGGGGTCGAGTTGTGACAACCCTATTACAAATGGCTGAAATAGTCCCAAAGGATATCAAGCTGTGACCACCTTCTCTTTTAGGGCCTTAACCAGTTCCTTACATACCTCAATTTTGAGGCCAAGTTTGGAGTACTAGGCCTGGAGAGAATCATATGATTTGTCTCCCAAAATTATTGCCTCTATGACGGTTTCTTCTCCAGCGTTGAAAAATTCATCCAACTTAGCCTTCCATTTTTCATACTTTTCCAAGTCTTGTTCCCACACAATAGCTGAGGCATTCACCTGACTAAGGAGAATGTTGATCTGATAGAGATCTGGGAGTGACACCACCAAAAATTGCCTTATAAAAGCTATCTATTCGGTGACTCACCCATCCACAGTCTGGGCCTTCTTCTTCATGGCCCTTAAAGAATCTACATCACCCTGTGCAAGCGGTAATATAGAGGTAGAAGCTTCTAGGAGGACTCGGCTAGGGGCTGCATAAGTTCCACCAGAAGTGCGAGGAGATTCACATTGGTCTGCTTTTCCTCCTTCAACTTCTAGCTCTGTTTATTGTATCAGGCCTCCACTACCTTGGCGGTCTCCCTCAACAGGTCCAATTCACCCTGCTTGTCTCTCTTTCCCAGTGCCACTTCTATAATAGTATAATCTTCAGGCCTTATAGCCATTGCATCTGGGTGAGGTGTTGCGATTGCTGCAACTGTACTTCCTACTAGACCAATCTGGAGGGTATGGACCATTTGAGCCTTCGTAGGCTTTTTGGCCTCTACATTTCAGGCCATCATCTTGGCCAGGGAGAGCGGAGCACCTATTGCTACCACCAGGGCCTTTCTCTTCTCAATTCCACTAGCCATTGGGGCGGCTTTGCTATTAGGACCTAGGCATCAGGATTCCCTTCAGAATTTGGTAGTGCATTCTCAGGATCAACTTTGTCATTAGGATCTTTCTCTTTTTCCTATTCCTATTCCTTCTCCTATTCTCCAAAGGCCTCAGTGTTCTCCACTATGTTGGCATCCTCTTTTGTGATATTTAGGGTTTCTTCTCTGTCGATGTCTATACCACCTGTATTCCCAAGCCTTTTCCCATCCTTAGCATCAGTTAATCTAACATTTATATCTTTGGGGATTTCCCCGTCATTCTGCTACTGTCATTCTTTGGCCTCATTCGCTAGAACATCTTCCACTGCTAGAACATATTGTGGGGGTGGGTGAGGTACCTACCCAAAGTTAAATAATGTGGCTACTTTTACTACCTCACCAAATGTACTCCAAGGCAACTGGTCATCCAGAGTAACCAAAGGCATTTGGAGTGTGATGATTGGGGGTATGGTTGATCCCATGGGTTTAGCTTCCCCAGTCATCGATTTCTCATCTATTTTTTGCCTTGGTTCATCCTCTGTCTCTTGGACCGATGTGTTCTCCCACTTGAGCTCCTTTTCTACTTCCTCCCAGACTTCCTATTCTGTGACAACTTCTTGTTCTGGGACTTCCTCTTCTGTGGGGATATCCTCTTTTTCTTGGGTGATGATCTCATCTACCACATGATCTATATCCTCATGTAGGTTCATGAGTTCATCTACCCTGAAGACATCATCAAAATCATCATGTGGGGGAGAGGTATCTAAAATATTCTCAAGTTTAGGGGAATCTGAACTGACCTCTACCAGGGGCAAGTTAGGCATACCGGGGCCTTTGTTTGTGCTTGGGGTGGAGTTCACCTCATGCTTCTTCTTCCTTAGTAGTGGGACCCTAGTATCCAAAATATTTGTACACTCTACCTCAATGAAAGTCTACCTGCTCATCATTGTGGCCAATGAATGGGATCCCGTCAGGCGAGCATACGCTACTAGAGTTGCAAGGAGATCTTGGAGAGTTGTGCGCTTATCTTCTGGCTTGCCAGCCTCGACACCTCCATTCGATCATGTAATTTTTCCATTATGGGGATCAGGCCCTGGGGTGGTACCCTAGCTGGGGTATCTTCCTTCTCTTTCCCCTTTCTTGTGTTGGGTCCGGCGGCAGCAATGGACCTCCAAACAATTGGTCCCTTCTGGGTGCTCTTGGGACACACTCAGGAAAAATACTTGTGACTATTTTCAAGAATGGGGTGGTATACCCCCTTAATTGTCAAATCTTCTGGGGTGGCCTAATCCACTGGAGGTAGATCCAACTTGTCTAACCCCTTCTCTTTATACAATGGGTCCTCAAGGGGCCCATCATCTGAAAAACCATTCAGGAAACCCTAAAGGTCAAGTAATTTCATCAATTCTTTGGACATCTGTGAATGTTGGCGAGCCTAGAGATCAAAACTATCTAGGCAATCTACCCAAAAATCTTCAATATCCACTATATGTGGTGGGGAGGCCCAGGGAAGTGCCAAAGCTATCTTTCCTAGTGGATCAAAAAAATTTCTAGTGTGGTGGAATTCTACCAACCCCAGACTCTTTAGTTCATGGTCTGCCTCCTTTGCTATGGTGAGACTGCAAGAATAGTTCCCACAAGAAATTAGGAATGGAACATTTGTGACCTTATTCAATGTGAAGAGGGCGTGTAGCTCTAGAATCTGCTGGTAGAATTCTAAAAGAATGATTCTATCCCTACAATACTGGGGAAGAAGATATGGTTTCCTAGAGAAGCCGGTCACCCAAATATATGTATGTTGTTGGAATTGAAGAAAGTAATTCCTGTAGGTGCTCACCAGGTTCATTGCCTCTTGCGATAACTAGTATCTGGAATCCTGAGTAAGTGTAAGGATATTATAGTAAATGAAGGCATCATTTACCTTGCAAAAATTTGGGAAACTGAGTTCCCACTAGATCTAGGGATAATGATCCCACAGTGTCAACTAGCCTGGCCCGTTCCCAAGAATGCCCACTACTTGCAAACCTAAAAAAGCCAATCTTTGTTGGGCTATTGGCCATAGTACATAAGATGTCATGTGGAACTTTGAATTCTAGATAACACCTTTCAACTGCGAGTCCACATGGTTGGCTATGATAGCCACCCAATTGAAGGTCTGGTTGTGGGTGGTGATGGAGTAGAGAAAGTAGTACATCCATGGTGAGAAATCTCGGGCATGGGGTTCTTCAAAGATCCTGCATAGAAAAATAATTACCACTTGTATACATTGTTTGAAATCCCTGCAAGGAATCTCCAACTTCATCTTTTTATGGTCCCTTTTCGGGAAATTCAGCCACTGAGCATTCAGATATTGCTAGGAAAGTAGGGCAGCTTCCTCAAACTCTTTTAATGACTTATCCTGGGTGAGAACAATGGACCCCTTGAATTGAGGGATCCCCAGCCCTGAAGCAAAAGTTGTTACGTCCAAATTGACGATAGTCACTAGATATTGTAACGGTCGGGGATCGGCGAGAAAAATAGTCTGAGTGGGGGCATTGTAGAGAATTTCTAGTTGGAGTCTTAGCTCCGATGCTTTAACCAAGCAAGGAGAATTTGTGGCCTTAATAATTCTGGAGGTGCCCAAGTGGATGGCCATAATATCTCTATCAGCCTTCAGTTTGTATATTGCTTGAACCAACCCCTGCATCTCATCCCAAAGTCTGGGCTCTATGTCTGTTATATCCTGCACCTTGGAGTCCACCTTGGACCCCATGAGAATGCCCTCCCTCATTTATTTGGAAGTCAGTGGTAGCTTGGCTAGTATCTTTTCAGCCTTGGTCTTTGTAGCTGCCTGAGTGGAGGTAGTAGGCAGTTCTGGGCTATCAGGAGGAGTGATCACCTCAAACATTTTGGTTAAACAATCTTCAACCTGCAAGACTAGAGAACCATCAATATGATATAATAGAAATAACTTTACAGATTCTGGGGAATTCATCACCATTTCACACCTGTCTAAAAAATGTTAGCATACATCAAAATCCCAGAGTATTAAGGTAAACATGAGTTGGATTCTGGTAAACACCCGGGGGCTCCAGGATGTTGGACCAAATGACAAAAATGGAATGAAGACCTAGGGGCCTCTCAGCACCCAGAGTCCATAAGAATTAGCCATTGTCAATGTGACCAATAGGGAGCTATACTTGGCTGACATGGGTCATTATGTGGCCATGTGACAAGTGATGTAATGACATTAATGGTGACAAGTGGGCTGATGTGGTGGAAAGTAAATGCCAGATGGGATGGGATTTGAATTCCCACTCGTGGGAAATTAATCTCGCCATTAAGATGACATGATAGAGCAGAGAGAAAGATACCATGATTCGAACCAGCAAGGTGCAAAGTTTGAACAGTGGCAACTTCCTCTCCGAGGACCTCAATAGAGTGGTTAAGATGTGATGGATTGTAGTGAGCTCAATAGAATGGAAGGATACATAGAAAATATACACCTAAATGTACAGAGGGTCGAAACAAGGTGAGGGCCAAAATGTCACTCATAGGCTGACGACAAAATAGTGACATATATACACTATGAATAGTGAATTTGCATAGCTTATTAAATGTAAAAAAGTACCTACACCATCATACATAACATACAAACATATACATTACATTACAACTACACAGAGGGTGGACAGCCCTCTGGTAGAGCCAACCCACCAACGGGAGGAAACAAAAGGCCGACGTGAGGGTGCGGCAAAATGAGAACAAAAAAAAGCACAAATAGGAAACCAGAAAACCAGAAGAGAGAGTCAAAGGCCTACCTAAAAATGTAGAGGATGCGAGAAAGATGAGCATGGGAGGTGCTCTGCAACAATTTCACCTGGGGATGACCACAAATAAGCATCGCAAATTACTAAGCACAGGAGAAAAATGTTGTTTAATCACTTTGAAATCGCTCTGAGTGCTCTAAATTTTTTAATCGTGGTAAATGTGAAAATGAAAGGTAACTCCTATTTATACTACTAGGGTAAAAATGTGTTACATTCTTTTCACAATCTCCGGAACAGGCAAACCTCCGGACTCCGAGCCCGGGGATTCCATGCAACCATACCTTCTCACAAAAGAAGACATGATGACAGAGAATCTCAGATTCCAGAATCCATCTCTCAAAAGAACAAAAAAACTCTGGGACCAGGTCTCGGAGACACAAGAAGACAAAAGAAAAAAGAAAGGCAACCCTCACGGAAGCAAAGCCTAGAGGGACAACAAAGAAAAACAAGAAACCAAAGAAAAGAGCCAAAGTGAAAAGGGGGACCTAACATTTTTCCTACAAAATGTAGGGATAGGTATGCAGGGCATAACAAGGACTAAGGCTAATATTGAATATTCAAAACAAGATGAGCCTGAAATAGAAAAGAAAAGCTTGACCCTAAGAACAATTGATGAGACTGCTGACTCAATTGCTACAACCGGTACCATGATCGATAGAAAAATCAAACAATGGGTAAAGCTGGAGCCTGAGGACAAGAATAAAATAGAAGATGCAATAATCGGGGCTATGGTGAACTTCAAATATGTACCAGTTGAGTTTGGTAACAAATTACCGAAACCACTGAGTGAAAGAATATTAGCATGATGGTCTTATGCTTTGAACTTTGAAAAGGAAGCTAGGGAGAGGATACTTGTAAGACTCATGCCTCCCAAATCCAAAATGGAAGAGATCAAAGAAATGATGAAAAAGCACTCAAGTAAATTTGTGGCTAAGATAAGAGCCTACAAGGTGCTACAGGGGAAATTCCTAGATCTAGACAGCATGACAGATGCAAAATGGAGACAAATTCTAGATCTACCTACAGAATCAACAAGTTATGAGAATCAATTACTTCTCACTGAGATACCTCATATAGAGGAGAAGAAAGATAAATAAATTCTAGAGCACATTTATTTGGATAATGTGGAGGATACTGAGCCCATTGACTTAGACAAAGTCATGGATGATCTTGACATTCAAGACATCACTCACTATGATTCTGATAAAGATCCATAGAAAGAAGATGATGTCATTTTCATATCTCTTAAGGATCAAAACAAGCAACAAGAATTGGAGACACAAGGAAATAAGAAAATGGATGTTGCTGATGAGATATGGCCAGACACTTCCATTATTGACATAACAGGACTGGACCCTACATATCAAATACAAAAAGATGAAGATGTCACTACTCAACAAGCTCAAATCGATGAGGACACAACTCTAGATGCAACACATGATAACACACATAATAATATGCCAGTATTGATGAAGGCCATCAATCTGCTAGAAGGAAATAAAGAATCTATATCAGATACAAGCATACCCGAAGACAAGGGTGATGAAGAAACAAAAGATACAACAGATGAACCCAAAGATACAACTATAGAACAAGTTGCAGCCAATGATCAGTAAGACAAGTCTACTGATCAAAATAAAGAAGGAGAAAAACAAGCAGAGTAGGAAAAGCAAAAGGAGAAGAGTGAAGAAGAAAAGACAAATGATTCTCAAAATAAAATAGAAGATAAATTTTCTGAAACACCCAAGGTTGGTGAAGAGATTTCTTCACCTAACTGACAGGTGAACCTTGAGAAGAAGACACAAGAGGTTTCATCTACAAAGCCTTTGTCAAGAACCTCAAAGAAAACAATTGAAATAGAAATGGTAGTTCATACATCTACCTCTACACAAATCTCAAGGAAGAAGAAGAGAAAGAACAGGAATCCAGTCAATCTGGATGAAGTAATTGATATTCTAGTATGTGATCCTAGAACATTGGATCCTACTGAGTTAAAAAAGTATGCAAGACTTTATGAAAGGAAAGCCATGCACGATAAGCTAAGAAAGGCCACAAAGGAAGGAAAGGTACTTGAAGTTGCAAGAGGAATCCTTCAACAAATTGTACCTGATACACATGTTGATCAAATAGCCCCCATGCTTGAACAATTAGTGGTTCTCACCGACGCCATTACATCTCAGAACATAGATGCTGAAAAGGTTATAGAAGCTAGACTTGAAAATAAGTATGAATTCAAGTTAGCAGAGAAGATAAGCCAAGAAGTGGCACTAAAAAAGGTGAAGCTATCTGAATTGGTAAGCATAGTAGACCCCATAATTTTAGAAGCTATAGCCTTGATACAGAAATTATGCATGTTACATCAACTCACAAAGGAGTATACTGATAAGATAGCACAAATTGATGTTGATCTTCAAGAAAGTGCACAAGGTCTCACAAATAGTGAAGAGGCAATCAAATTGCACAATGAACAACTCAAGCAAGCTCAAAAACTGAGACAATATATTCAAATTTCAAAAACAAAGTTTAGAGATGAGGTGAATGGGCTTCAAGCTCAAGTGAATGGGCTTCAAGCTCAACTCTTACCAACTCTCACATTACTGCAACAAAATATGACAAATGCAAGAGAACTTATTGCCACCCCAGAAATGTCTGTCCTAGACAACATTTATGATATGCATGCCAAGATTGAGCTAGAGCACATGGCATTAGAACTCCTCAAAGAAAAATGGGAGAAAATGATAGAAGATATCAAGAACACTCACTCCCACATTCTTGACACTTTGTAAGTTACACATTTTTGTCACATTTTTTTTGACAACTTATAAGTTGTACATTTTTGTCATAATTATCAAAAAAGGGGGAAATGATATGTACAGTCAATCAGTAAAAGGGGGAAATTAAAGGAGGAAATGATATGTACATTCAGTCATCAAAAAGTGGAAAGAACAAAAAGGGGAATGTATAGTACAAAGACAAGTATACATGTACATATAATTAAACTATACCGATGCATACAGTTAGGGGGAGTCATATAATGACAAGGATATATACATGGTGTGTATACTAAACACTTTAGTATTATGCACATATCAGTTTTTGATACTAATTTCAAAGGGGGAGATTGAAGACATTATATTTTTACATTAGTATATACAAGGAAAAATATGATAAACACCATCGGTTTATACTACACAGACAGATAGGGCATAGCACTACCCGACGCCACGGTTACCGATACTGCTAAGTACAAAGCATCCCGACGAACACTATTCAGTGTTACCCAATGACAAAAAAGGACAAAGGAACACGATGAGTAACCAATAGTGCAACTCGACAAAATAGTCAAGAGTGGAACACGACAGATGAAGGGAACCCAAAAATCAGTTCAAAGAAGGAACACCGATAGACTTTCATTTCACACCGACAATCAAGAACCGACAGTTAGTTACATCCCGCAAAAAGTGGATCTGACTTTCCACGTGAGATAAATCACTAAATTTTTATATTTAGCTTCTTGATTTTTTTTAAATCCATTACGTGAGGGAAAATAAATGTATTTATTATTATTTTTATCAGTTTAACTGATTTAAAACATGCAAACTAAAGGATCAAGGTCAGGTTGTCTACATTGGATCTAGAGTTAACATTGTAATGCGTGATTCTAAAATAGGTCAATTAACTTGTATAAATAGATGCTCAATCAATGTGAACATTTTTTTTGATGATTATTGTAGTCACTAAAAGCATCTAAGGATTGGACAAGAGAATTCATGCAGAAGAACAAAAAAGGATAAAATCAATTTTCAAGAATAGAAGAAAGGCTACCAACGAGTAGGAAAAGGTATTAATCAATCACTATATGTGATATTAATATAATATAAGCTTTAATGGATCTATAATCAGCAATTATAGATTGCACATAGTCAGGTCAAATATATTGTACACATTCTAACAAGTGGGGTACACTTAAGAAATCCTTTCAAGGAAGGTGGACTTAACAGTCCTATTGTAAATATCTTAACAAAGTGCACACTTATCAGTGTTGCTAAAGCTCTTAACAAAGTAGATCTTAACAGGTCTCCACATTAATACTCCTAACATGGTAGATCATCAAAAGTGATCAAATTGTAAGTCTTGATCGGCTCCCTTCCATTCTACAGATAGTGAAGTTTTTGTGGGTGTCATCCCCACCGCAATTTTTACTTTCTAACATGAGTTTTCTATTATATTATATCTTGTGTTATGTGTCTATTACTTTCATGAATGTTCCTATGAATGTTGCATACAATTAAGATTATGAATTAATATTGCATGCATAAGAAATAACATCAGATATGGTTGGTAATACAATAAAGATTGATTGCTAATGAAGAAAGGTGAAAAGTGTTAAAAATTTTAGAGGTACTGATTCACCCCTCCCCTCTTAGTACTACTTCCAATTAATCCCAACACATATATCCCTCCATGAAACTTATTTTTTCACCTCTTGAGACACCTCATTTGCACTTTTGGACATTTTTTCTAATGTAGTGGCGAGGGTAGAGTGATGCTGAAGACCAGAAGCCTTCAACCTATTGACTAATATATTAATTGGTGCACTATTTTGCTTAAGGAATTGCACAAGGTCCTCTTGTGTTGCATTTACATGACCTAATGACACATTTGGAGGGTCTACGAGTGGTGATGGTTGTGGATGAGGAGAATTTTGAGGAGGGTTTACGGGTGATGATGGTGGTGGATGAGGAGAATTTTGAGGAGGGTTTACGGGGGGTGGTCTTTCATTTATTTTTTCTCTTCTTGGGTTGTTTGATGAATCTAATATGAAATTAATAAAAGAAAAGAACAATTCAATATCATAACCTAATTTGATTACAAATGCAAAAAAATAACAAAAAAAAATAAAATATACCTTTGTTACAGGGCGTCATTGCTTGAAAATATGGAAATTATTGAAGAAATGTTGTTTTCTTCAAAGCATGATCGAGTTTTGATGTTTTGTGCCCTCCTTCACTTTGTTGATCCACGGTTTAGGCATTAGAAATGGCCTAATCTACGGGGTTTCCAAAATATTATATGTTTCTAATAACCCGATCGGGTTATTAGAAACATCTCAGAACCCGATCGGGTTCTAAGAAAGATAGAGTTCTTTAATAATATTGTATCAGCTTGGTTACCAAGCCTAGTATAATTTTGAAATATCATATAACACAAAATTTGATTTTTTTTAAAAACATGTGTCCACTTTTTTGACTCACAACTTGGTGCACATACCCCGTGGAAACCCTATTAGGGGAAAAACCACAATGGTGATGGAACCCACAATTCTATACTCTGCAGAAAATATTATCTTACAATAGTTAGGAATGTACTTGCATTTAGGCTCACTACTTAGAGCTCACAGCGCAATTACAACTAGGACTACAACCCTTTACAAGAAGGCTCACTGCCTTATTGGATCACTACAATGATCACAAGATCTTTTAAACTGTTGTAGTAGCATCAAGTATGCTTTATTAATGTTTCATATAAGTACATAAATATGATTTGATACACTTTTTATCTAACTGCCCTGTACTAAATGTTCCTTGCTAATCAAACTATCAGATCACTTTATCCTACATCAAATCTGCATGTAGGTAACTTGCGTACTTCATGCATAGTTTAACTATCATCCAACTACTCTTTCCAAAACCCTATGTTGGTTGTATTCTCAGTTCTGGTCTCTTTGCCAGTTATTTGTGGTCCTCATGCTTGCTTTGCACATAAAAGCAGAAGTCTCTCACTTTTATTTGTCTTCTCTCTGATGAAATCTTCTGGTTTTTAGGTCAGAACCCATTTAAAATTTGCAAATCCTCGAAACCCTAGGTCATGTTTATTAGGAAAAACTGAGAAAAACCCTTAAATGTTTATCTCACTTCTATTTTGTCATTACCTTTTTGAGTTCACTTAAGTCATAAGTTAAAAAACTTGGTTGCCTTGTCGCGTGATCCAGATGGCATATTCCTTTGTTCCATGAGACTTGGCGATTACCTTATGTCAGGATGTCTCTAAAAGATTTTAAATATTCATTTTTCTTTTAAAGACTTGGTAGAGCCCTTCAGTTGCGTAGTCTCTAAATGAGTAAACAGGTCAACAGTTGGTGAAAGGGCCCACAGACAAGTCGCGGTGTTGCAAGAAAAGATCAGGTATTAATAGTTCATCACGAGACTTGGTGATTTCTTCATGTTGCATAATTTCTAGATTGGCCCGCGGTTAAGTAAGCAGTACACGGTCAGTCACGTAGTCTCTAGAAAGAATGGTGGTTAAGTGAAAATGACTGAGACTTCATGACTAACTGTAGGCAGTTTGAAATGAAACACATTCAGGTTGTTGCTAGATTGAGATGCTGAGTCAGCTTTCCATTTAGCAATGCAGAAACGAGTAATGAATGAGACACGTGTCCAAAGGTGAGTTGACTAAATAAGTTTGTCACATGGTCTCCAAAAGGAAAAAGACTATTTAGCGACTAAGAGACTAAGTATAAAATCCTTGGTTGTCACGTAGTCTCCAAAACATTCTAAGGTATGATATATTACTCAGCGATTTAATAGAGGCCATCAGATGCAATGAATCAAAGATCTTACGGTGGTCGCAAAGTCTCCAAATAAAAGGTCCCAAAGGAAAAGGTACTCACGACTTAGAGATAAGGGTATGTCACGTGGTCACCAGATGAGCTGAAGGGTAAAAGACTTGTCACGTTATCTCTGAAGGGTAAGTCACTTAACATTGGTGTTCAGCGATTAGGCAACTAAAGGTAGTCGCGTGGTCTCGTGAAGAAAAGTATGCATTTAGCAACATGGAGATAACCGTAAAAGTTAAGAGTAATGGTTAGTCATGGAGTCTCCAAGTAAAACATGAGTTAAACTTTTCTTCCAGGGAATTTGATTTACACAGTCGCGTGATTGCCAGAAGTAAAGTGTGGTTAACTAAGACGAGGAAAGTTACATAGTCGCTAAGTCTCCAGAAGAATCAGGGGTTAAAGACTTGGGTCAACGACAAGGAGATCATACGCAGTCGCGTAGTCACTTAATATGAAATCATAAGAAAAGGCGATAGTGTCTGACATGACAACATGAATCATTTAGCGTCCAATGACAAGCTTGGATACTGATTATTGTGCAAAAGGGGTAGCTGAGATGTATGATAGAAAGCCAATCACAGTAAAACATGTCATCACATTCAAATTTTATAAAGTTTTGCACATATATGAATTTGATTTCTTGTCACACTCAAGGGCTGTGGCTAGGTTTTCAATTAATTCACAGCATGCTGAATTAAATACATGAATTGATGATTTTCAAAATAATGAGCCATGTACTTCAAACAATTACCATAAAGAGTTGATCGAGGATTCATTTTAACTTACTTTGCTTTCAGAATTTCAGAGCTAAGAAGTACAAGGTATTCTGAGAAGAGAGAAGAAGCTAGAGAAGTTGCAAAATATTTAGTTGATCAGGAGGCTTTGAATTTCCAAGAATTGTGCATAGAGGAGTAAGGTGAGTCTTGGAAATAGATTTGTTTCAATATCGGTAAACAAGAAGGGAATCAAACACAGAAAACATGAGCAAAGAAGTTAGTGTGGCTTCTACCAGTGGGAGAAGTGAGAATGCTGACAAAGATTCCAAGGGGAAATGGAATTTCTCAGATGAATTCCTCAAATTATTGCCAGGTTCAACTCAGAACAGGAGGGTAGATGCTAATTTTCTTAAAGATGACTTCTGTGAAATCAGAGATGCTGATACACTGGGGACAATAGGTTTTTCCCTTTTTAACTACTTTTTAAAGAATTTTGATAAACCTATCCTGGTATCAAACCCTTGGGCCAGTGGTTTAGCTAAACTAATAGTTCCTAATGCCTACATAGATGTAGATTTGTTCTTAGGCCTCGCCAGTCATTATGATGTCTTTTCTAAGACAATGAAGAGGGATGATGGCACTGCCCTACTCATCCTAAATAGAAATTCATTCATGCAAGCTTTTGGTTTGTATAGCACTATGTCCACCATAATTGATATCACTAAGCATAAAGCAAGGTATAATTTGAAGCCTGGTATTGCTAGGGAAACATTACAGAAGCACATGTTCAAGGAAGTGAGAAAACATCTTGGTCCTATATCTGGGACAAGCCCTTGCTACTTCAAGGACTTTCACTTTTACATTAATTACATTGCCTATGCCCTATGTCGAGTGCTAGGGATAGATGGGGAAGAAGATAAGATCAATGTCAGGATATTGATGATGGTGCTAGATTTACAAGAGGTGCATTCTAGCACTAGTTATGATTATATATAGTATATCATTGACAAGATGCATGAGGGATTCATAGAAACTCATAAGAAGATGAAGGATCCTAAGGCGAAAGAGCCCAAGTTCTTACACTACTCCATCCTTATGCATCTCCTATTGCATTTTAATTTTGTAATCATGGATGTGAGTAATTTGACCCCTCAGAGGTTTTATCAAGATGGACCTAATCCTATCCAGTTATGGATAAAGATTTGGAATTATACATCTAGGGATTGCGATTACTATGCATTTCAAAATTAGATTGTGTACCCAATAGTGCAGAGCCTAGGTATCAGCGGGACAAGGGTCCCAATCAAGGTTATGCAACTATTGAGGCCTTGTGATTACTCGGATGAATGGGAGGGAGACCATAATTAGGGAGATTTATTCTTAGAGGAGAACTATACCATAATAAGGGTATATGGATGAATACATCCACCTCATGTCTTGCCTTACCATGTGCCTGCAAGAGTTGCTACAATGGAATTTGTTTGGTAGTTGTTGTTAACAGACAATGAGCACTTTGCATCACACAGAAAGGGGACCATAACCCCTAGAGAGTTCACAATTTTAGATTTTACTATTGGCAAGGGTGCCATTAATTCAGTTAGTCAGTGGTTAGAAAGTTGCAGAATGGGGATAGCCTCATATAGATACATTGTTCCTGAAGGTTTCATGGTAGGAGTCAAAAAGTTATATACTCGTACAATTCCCAATACAAATATTCATTTTGAATGTATTGAGGAAGATGCAACAAGGAATATTCTTGATGAAGATGAAATCAAGACAAGGAGAACAAGGATTCAGGAGCTACTGAACCTTGAAAGACAAATCAAAAGAAATGGGTTGGCTTTTGGAGGTTTTCACCCTGACTTGCCATATTTTGACAAAATAAAAGCCATGATTGATAACTTTTATTTTCTTACTAAACAATTGGAAACTATTCTTGATAAGAAGGGTGCTCAGGGGCTAGATAATTTAGAATTTGAGTATAATAGTAGTAGTGAGAGTGACTATGCTTGTCCTACTAGATATGTTCAGCCTTACCACGATGTTGCTGAGATACCACAGTTGCAAGGTGCTGAATGCCATATTGTTGATTTAATAGTAGCCACACAACCTGATGATGTAGAGGAGCCTTTAGCTAAAAGGAAAAAGGTGGAAATAGGCCAGCCTTTAGTTGAAAGGCAAGAAAATAAAAAAGATAAAGCAAGTGCCCTAGTGCCTAGGAATAGGTTATATGATCATAACCTAAGAAAATTGATTAGGGAGGGAAAGAAAAAGCAACCTGATATGGAAGAGAACATTGAATTGACCCTTAAAGCTTGTGTTGATGAGAGGTTGTTACATCAACAAAAAATTTTAAATGATGATAATTTCAGTAAGATTGAGGAGTTTAAAGACTTCGTAAGGTGGCATAAAAAGGAGCAAATTAGAGCTCAGTTAACTGTTGATGGGGAGGAGACAGTAACAAATGAGGCCTTAGTGGCCCTACAATCATATGACCTAGACAGTGAAGAAATCTCACCTGATGAAGCCAGAAAAATGGTATTGGATAGTGGCATATTACTTGCTGAGGGTTGGGATTTGGCTTCTGCCTTCATGATTGATCAAATAAGAAAGCAGCCAGATTTGAAGATGTCAAGTGAAATGCAAATAGGGGATATGATTAAAGGATTTGGGTATAGCCCAAAAT
>MU224829.1:127665-140155 GCA_018584345.1 Thuja plicata | reverse complement strand
ACATTTTGGGAGTATTGTAAGGAGTGCCATTGTTAGTGAGGAGTTTGGGTATACTTTTGGTCCCACTCATGAGTCGTTGAAAAAGGCATTGGAGAGGGTTTTGCAGGACGGGAAGAGGGTTTTGGAGAAGAAGGGTAGGGTTTGTGGTAAACGGGCTGCACTGCTGTTTACTGCTCAGAAAATGGCGGCTGCTTTTGAGAGGCTTTTTCTTTGCATTGCAAAGAGGCCTGAGGATACTGTTGATTTCTGCAATTATCCACTTCCTACTGATACCATTTGAGAAATGGTGGTACTGGTTTCGATCTTGTCATTAAAACCCTAAAAGTAGGGTAGGTATAAACAATAAAACCCTCATCAGTATTACTGTTTGCTTCAGAATCAATGGACACTCATGGCGGTAAGGAAATTTTTTACTGACAGTTGTTTCTTAAGAACAACTGTTGGATTTCCAATATACTGATCAATAAAAATTAAGAGGTAACCATTGTTTAGGAAATTGTATTGAGAGTGATTATAAGGATCTGACATCTAAAGTAGGAAACCAGGAAAAGTGGAGGAGTTTCGCATTACTTTCCAAAACCCTATCCCTGCCCTACCTTCAGAATCGATATCAGGCAAGCCAGAGAACAGAAAACGAAAATGTAACATAAACCAGTTCAATTTTCCAATGAGAATGTTCCACTGGATCATTCTGGGTTAGATATCAGACGAGCTCTTGGTTCAAGCTTCTAAATCACAGAGTTCTTTCTGGGCCAACCACTATTTTGATCGTCAACTAGAAAGAAAAAATGACATATTATTTGAAATTTAAAATTTCATAAGTTTCAAAATTCAATATTGTATAACAAAACTATAATCTACACTTCCCGCTTCCCTCTCGCGAGCTAAGACTTTCTAGATCATCATGAAATAGTGAGTGATTCTTAAAAATAAAAAATATTTGTTGATTAAATTTTTAAAATACATTATCAATTAATCAATAATCATTTTATTTTGTTGCATTTATAATATTCTAAAATAAAATAGGAAGAAAAATTGTGTTAATAAAGGTTAATATATTTTTCTTTTTATTGAACGAGTTCAAAAAATTGATGAGTTTGTGTTGTATATTTGGTGAATCTTGTCATCAAGAAATTCATAAGTTTCTTGCACTGTATTGGCTTGTCAATCCCTAACAAATTAAATGTCAAGCAAAAAAATTATTTGAATTTGTGAGTTATACTTATAAACTAGTATGAATGCCCTATATAGGACAAGTTGGCCTGGAAAAAAATGATCACAAATGTCACCATCTTGTTGAAGTCTTGTGAATTAACCTTTAAGTTGTTGTCCTTTTGTTGGAGATAAGCAAAGGTCGGTCATCCTTTGCATTTGTTTATGGATATTTTATATTGCTCTTCAAACTCATTATGATTGTTCTTTACATATATTGTTACAAATGAATATTTTTAAGATTGATATGTTGTTCTTTGAACTCTCAACATTGTGTCAACAATGACCTTGACTGTTACCTAGTCTTGATGTGAAGTTGTCGTTCATTTTTTATCCGAGTCCCCTTAAACTTGCCTATGATTGTTGAACATTATTAGTTTTTGTATTGCAACACCTATCTTTTGAGTGTGCATATTATGACAATTGTCAGTCCCTTTCCTCAAGAAACCAAAGGCTTTAGAGGTAAAAGGATCTTCATATGTGCACTCCATCTCTATATTAATCACGGGGGCATCACTTAGCGAACCTGAATCATAGCACGTGCATTTGTGACATACTAAAGAATCCCCCTATTTTTAAAAAAAATGTCCAAACTCTTTTTTTTTCTCCTCCCTCCAATACCCACCCAGTACCCCCCTTGTATTGTATTGCCCCTTCAATGAAGACCTCGTGATATTGATATAATGTATGTGTTAGTTTAGGTTAATTTCATGATAATACTATGTTACTGTTTTATGGTCATAGCTTTGTAATTCTAGTGCAATATGACCCTATCAAAAAAAGAATTGGAAGATCAATATGTGTGTGTCATGATGAAAGGGTATTGTGTGTGTGAATTTATACAAATTACAAACCTATAATGAAACATTAATACAATCTTTCAATTCAAATCAAATGATAACACTAGATTCAGCATAGAAATGAAAGACTATGAGCATTCCATCGCTCTCTAATTCCAAGGATGAGTGTTGCTATCAGCTGCAAGTGATTATCCTCAAATGACAACCTAGAATACAAGATAATGAAGATGCAAGATAGATCCATGATGAAATGATGCTAAATGTGACATTAAATGATCAAGAACATGAAATTAAGATACATTTCCCCCATTACGTTATGATTCCTAATGCTTCCAATCTAACATTACTAAAATAACAATGCTTCTAATGATGAAAATGACTATAATGCACTTGCTATGAAGATGATGGATGATTAACTCTATTTGTGCATCCTATTTATAAGATTTCTCAAGGTGTAGGGGTGAGTTTAAGTAACCACAGTCAAGGTATGATTAGGATTAGGGGTTGATGATGTGTCCCCTTTGGGTGGACAAGATTGATTCTCAAGATTGAAAGATCATGATAGCAAAGTGTATATCCATGTGCTTTTTTCCTCTTCTTTCATTGGTCGATTCATTTTTGTCATGTAGTGGTAGGTGAGAGATTTTAGGAGGGAGTTAATTCAAAAGAATTAATTAAATTAGCCATATATGATTTATTATTAGATTGGATTTAATTAATTGATGAACTATATAATCGAATGATTAACTCAATTATTTAATTATTTAATTTTTTTATTTTAATTAATCTAAATGGCTTGCATTTAAATAATTTTTGTTTTTTACCATTTTTTGGTGTATACATTTGGCCCTCTTTGAATTAATGTGTGAAGCACATTGGTTCAAAGAAAATATGATGTTCGATGTCTAATTGGAATGATTTGATGCCAAGATACCGATCTGGTCATTTTGATGACATGATGTTGTCCCTGTGATGTTAAAATTTTGATATGAAAATCTGATTTCAATTTCTAGTTGATTTTGAGGCCCCAATTACGATTTGAATTTTTGATGTGCAATGTCCCTTTTTTGAAAAATGCCCCGATTTTGATGATTTTGTGTCCTAATCATAGTATGCCCTCTCGGGAAATGAATCGAAATGATTTCCAATGATTTTGATGATTTTCAAAAAAATTATGAATTTTCAAAATTTTTATTAGATTATGGTCTTGATTTGTTTTCCAATTTAGAATTTGGAGCTTGAATGATGGTTTGGTGAAAATTTTGATTTAAATGACTCATTTTTGGTAAAATTGGTAAAATCTACCCTTTTAATTTGTAAATTAGGTATTAATAGGGTGAAATTCACCTTTTACCCACTCATTTTCACTCTTACTTTTGTCTTTTCCTCTTTGAGCCCATTTTTACCCCTTGAAGTGAAAAATGGTCGTATCTATCTAGGAGCATCAGTTCGAGAAGGGTAGACGCTTCCAAAGGCTGCTAGCGTATGGACCTTTGGTGAGTGATCGATCCTTTCCCTTTGTTCCATCATTTCTTAGGAATTTTTAGGTTATTTTTATGATCTTTAGTGTCATTTTCTAGATTTTTCGTTAGTTAATCGCCTATACACAATCTTTTGTCACCTCTGCGGTTTCCTGTGTCACCTATAAATTTAGTTTTGTCGCCTATGCTAGGGCATTTTTTTTAATATTTTTTCGGCTACATACATTGTTGCATCGCCTATAGATAGGAATGTGCACTTTCAAAATTTGATGCCGCCCCTGCAATTTGTTTCATCGCCTATGTCACAAAATGTTGCCTATACAATGTTGTGTTGCCTATGCATAGTTTTGTGTCATGGATGCAATTTATTGCATCACCTAGGCATTTTGTCACCTATGTAACATAAAATGTTGCCTATACCCAAAAGTTGAATTTTTGCATTGTGTGATTGCCAGCTCAGTTGTTTTGATGATTGATTTCTCGATTTGAGTGATATTGATGATGTTCTTAGATAGGGGTATATGCACAAAGATGAGGGACCAAAAAGGTGCCAAAATTTTTTTTGGTCCCCCAAAAGCAATAGGGTGTATGCCCTATAGCGCGCATGCGCTATGGCTTTGATTTCCTGAGCCTAAGGCTTGGGAAATCAAAGCTAATAGCACATGCGCACTATAGCGCGTACGCACTATGCATGTACGCACTATGTAACATTATGAAAAGGCTTAAGGGAGGGAGGGAAAAATCCCAACAGGCCCTGCTAGACCAGTTCTAGCTCTAGGTCAATACATAAAATGTAACATTTAAGTATAAGTTACATTTTATGTATATAATTTTAGGATGTTTGAGAGTGGTTTCAGCTTCATAGGAGTTAAGATAAAGATTTCGTATTTTGAGGGTTTTTAGGAAATTTTAGACTTAGCCAAATTTCAGGAATCAGTACATTGTCTTCAACATGATTCTCAGTGGACTATTGATTATAACCTTAAACCATTGACTTGATTAAGGTCACTCTTTAGGGTTCTAAGTGTGATGTAGTCAAGTTTAGAGGATCTAATAAAGGACTGTCCAAACTTGCAGCCAACAACAAGAACACACATCAGAAACAACACAACACAAGATATATCAATATCAACTTATATTATCTCAAAATTTTAATTACAGGCAACATGCTAGGTTGTAAGGCCTTCCCGGTTAGGGCCAATTACATCAATAGATTCAACAAGATCTCGCAGGATCCAACCTTATCCATCTACCCTATAGCTAAGTAGAAGAAACCAGATCTGAACTTATGCTCGTGAGCCACCAAGAAATATCCAATTTTTGTCTACCCACTTACAACTATCTGTAACAACTTCAATCTTCTATATTACAATCTGATACCAAGTTCCTCCCCCAAAAACTCCTCCAAAACTAAGAACAAAGAAACAAATATATACAAGAGTCCACCAAATAATTCGGCGCTCAAATCCCTAAGAGAGACCTAGATTTAGGTCCACATAGATCCCAATAAGAGACCTCACATTAATTACGCCACAAAAATTAAATGTAGAAGTTGGCCAGATCAAGATAACCAACTTGGGAAGAGCATCACTGAGCAAAAACAATCACTCGGTAAGACGATACCCAAGAAACAGGGATGACTTGGTAAAACATACTTGAGCCACAAAAAACCAACTTGGGGAATGAATACTCGAGCAACAGAAACCAACACACAGTGAGACCCGTCGATAAAGCAAGACATAAAGGATACCCGAGCAACAAGGTAACTGAGAACTTCACCGAGCAATCTCTAAACAAGCTAAAGAACAAAAGTAAACATATTTTTGGTTGAGCAGGATTGCCAACTACCCCAGGATGCTTCTACATTAGACACCCTAGGTGCGTAAATATGTTCTCAACAGCTGGACAAACATCTCTTGGGAATCGGCACATCGATCTCAAATTGATTCTTGATATACATGTCTTCCAAGTCCTCAACCGACACACTCTTCCCTCGGTTCTTCTTATGCTTCCTTTCACCACTAGTACTTGTTGAATTATATTCATATCTCTGCATACTCATGTCTCCACCATCCACTGCAGCCACTTCAGATCTGCTACCAATGCTCAATTTCCTCTTACTGAGCTCTGCATCCTTCCAATGAATCAAAATAGACTTTTACCCATCCTTCAGTATAGTAAAGGAATTTATTTTACAATCGTGAATAGCCTCTCTATCATACTACCAAGGTCTACCAAGTAAAACATGACAAGAACTCATCTCCACAATGTCACACAATACTTCATCTCTATAGATACCAATGTAAAAACTCACTATGCACTGCTCTTTCACCTCTACTGCATGACCAGCTTGTAACCAACTTATCCTATAAGGACAAGGATGCCTCAACCTTTTCAAACCAAGTTTCTGAACCATCTTCTCAGCAACTAGGTTGTCATTACTTCCTCCATCAACAATCACCTTACAATGATTACCACCAGACTTGCACATAGTCCTGAACAAGTTCTTCCTCTGACAAGAATCAGCTTGCTTCGAGGGCAGCAAAGTTCTCCTAAGAAAAAGATTCATACCCTCCCCTTCAGGTTCATTCTCAGCAACCTCATTTACCACGACATTTCAGTGACTACTGACTTTCTTATCTGCCTGGGGACATTCAAATGACCGATGTCCTTCTTCTCCACAGTTATAACAAGTACCTCTAAATACACCTCTACCTGTCTTTCTCCTTAGTTCAATAGGTTTCAGTTCATCTTCAACTTTTCATTTGTCATTTATCGACTGATCTTTCTTCTCCTTCCCTTGGGAATTACCAAAATGTCTTATCTTCAACTTATCTTTTGCCTTCAATGCATACTAATAAGAATCTTCTACCGATTCAATCTTCAACATACCAATCTCATCTTGGATATTAAATTTTAGACCATTAACATACCTCGCCACCTTTTCTTTAGAAATTTCTCTATGCCCAAACCGAATAGTCAACTTGTAGAGCTCCTCAGTATAATCTTCCATAGTCATCTCCTTCTATTTTAGATTCTGCAACTTCTTAAATAACTCAAGTTCATATTCAGTAGGAATGAACTTAGCCTTCATCTTTTCCACCATCAACCTCCACTGATTGATCTTCATCAATCTTCTTCTCTATCCCTCTGCAACTGTTTCCACCATAAAGCAACATGCCCTTTCAACTTAGTCTGTGCCAACCTCACTCTAAGCAGATCTAGAGGCTTTAGTGAAATATGTGCACCAGTCTTAGATACAATAAAAGGTGGAGTGAAAACTAAATTCAAGTGGACTCTAGAGGTTGGTAGAGGTTTTTAAGTATTGAAGAAGAGAGTGGCAACACAACCTATTTTGGTTTTGCCTAATTTTGATAAGTTGTTTACCCTTGAATGTGATGCAAGTGGTATAGCTGTTGGGGCAGTATTGAATCAAGAGAATAGGCCAGTGGCCTTTTACAGTGAGAAGTTGAATGAGGCCAAGAAGAGGTAATCTTCTTATGACCTAGAGTTATATGCATTGGTGCAAGCTTTGAGGAAATGGAGGCACTATTTGTTGCCCAAGGAATTTGTAGTTTATACTGATGACAAAGCTTTGAGTTTTATCAATTCTCAACAGAAGTTGAGCAACAAACACCTTAAGTGGATGGAATATTTGCAGGCCTATACCTTCACTATCAAACACAAGAAAGGGTAGTTGAATAAAGTGGTTGATGCTTTGAGTAGGAGACTCTTGACAGTCCAAGAAGTGCAGCTGCAAAGTATAGGCATAGAAAGCTTCAAGGAGCTTTATGAAGGTGACGAGGACTTCTCAGAAGCATAGAAGGTATGTAAAGACTTCAAGAACCATTTCCATAGTCAATTTGCAGACTATACAATTCAGAATGATCTCTTGTTTAGAGAGGGGCAGCTATGTGTTCCCAAGGGATCTATGAGGGAGAATGTTATTCAAGAAAAGCACAATGGCAGCTTAAGTGGGCATTTTGGCCTAAATAATACATTAGAATTAGTGCAAAGGTTCTATTATTGGCCTAGGATGCAGAAGGACATTAGGAAGTATGTGGAGCAATGTTTGGTTTGCCAAAAATCCAAGGGTATATCATCAAATGTAGGTTTGTATCAGCCTTTTCCCATTCCTAATAGGCCTTGGGAATGTATCAGTATGGATTTTATTGTTGGGCTGCCTAGAACTAAGAATGGTTTGGATAGTATATTCATGGCGGTAGATAGGTTTAGCAAGATGAGTCATTTCATTGCTTGCAAAACCACCCATGATGCGAATCATATTTCTCATTTGTTCTTTAAAGAAGTGATAAGCATTCATGGTTTACCCATCAGCATAGTACCTGATAGAGATGTAAAATTCATGGGTCATTTTTGGAAGACCTTGTGGTCAAGGTTGGGAACCAATCTTTCATTTGGGTCAACCTACCATCCCCAAATAGATGGTCAGACTGAAGTGATCAATAGAGTACTAGGAAATCTCATTAGGTGTTTGACAAAGGAGTATGGAGTGATGTGGGATCAGATGTTACCACAGGCTGAATATGCCTACAATGACAATGCAAATAGGACAACAGGAAAAAGCCCCTTTGAAATAGTCTATGGGCTACACCCTAGAGGTGTGTTGGAGTTGAGAAACTTGGAAAATGTAGAAGGAAGGAGTGCATATGCAGATGATTTTTCTCAATCCATGAAAGAAGTACATGAGCAAGTAAAGAAGCAGCTCCAAGAGGCTACACAAAAATTAAAAGCTAGAGTTGATGAAGGAAGAAAAGATCTTCAGTTTTTTGTGGGTGACCTTGTGATGGTGCATCTCAATAAGTCCAGGTTGTAGAAGGGAATCCCCACCAAGCTGTAGATGAGGAGGATTGGTCCTTGCAAGATTCTTGCAAAACATGGGCAAAATGCCTATAAACTTGACTTGCCATCAGATTTGGAAATGTCTCCTATTTTCAATGTGCAGGATTTAGTCCAGTATAAAGGACCTACACTAGTAGTTACTGAATTAGAGTCAGATGGTAAGGACATATCAGCAGATGTTCAGATTACCCCTACACCAACACCAAGGGCAGTGAAGATTTTAGACTCTCGGGTGAGGAAAAAGACTAGAAAGGGAACTTATATGGAATATCTCATTCAGTGGGCAGGAATGTCAGAGGCTAAGGCTACTTGGGTACCTAAGAATGAATTTAAGAGGTAGGTAATTGATCCTAAGCTCCTGTCCCCAGAGGTGACATCAGTTCTTAACCTTGGTAGTATGGTGTAGGAGCACCCTTGAGATGCCAGCAATTTCGGTGGTCTCTTGTCATTTTGGGTGTGCTAGGGTGTGTAAGACCCTCTTGTAGGGAAATTTTAATACATAAGGTCATGTGGACCAAGAGTGATTAACTAGGTTTTAGTTTTGCTCTCTGATTTGTGAAAATAGCTCTATTTGGCTCCATTTAGTGAACTATACTTGATGATGTCACCAAATGTTAGGATGATGTCATGGAGGTTATTAGGGTCCTTGGATACCTTAGGTGGTCTAGCTAAGGTTAGATAGGTTAGATAAGTACCTAACCACTTGAAAAGTACAAAGATGGAAAAGATGTAAAAATGTTGCTATGCAACATTAGCAACTTTGAAAAGTTGCTGACAACATTTTTTATTGTTTAGAGGGTTTCAAAGTTGAGATTGTTTTTGAATCCTTAGAAGGAGTGAAGCATGTGTGTGGAGATGATATAAGGTGGAAAAACCCTAATTTGGGAAGAGAGAAGACATTGTACGGATTTTGGTAGTTGGGAGCAGAGCAATTTTAATGAAAGAGCAGTAGTATTGAAGCATTTTTGGATTTTCCTTATATTGAATGGATTATAATAGGGACTATGACTATTGGATACCATTTTTGTGCATGTTACAAAGCTTTTTCAATAGGTAGTTTGATTTGTAGTTGTTTTTGCTTTGTAGTTTGTAAATTCTTTTTGTTTTGGACTGTTTGCTGTCCAGTTTTGACCAAGGAGAAAAGATGTGGACCTAACTCCACTTCCCACCATTGGTTTTGTACGGCCACCTGGGAATGGAGACTAGGTCCATGGAGCTTCAAGATTCTGGAAGGAGGAGCTCTGGAAATACATGCAAGCATTTTTAAGAACTTTCCCTAGGCGAGCTAGTTGAAGAGCCCAGTTAGGAAGAGCAAGTGACAGTTAGTTTAAAAGTGCAGGGGGTTGTTTGCATGAGCCAAAATGGCCATGAATGTAGTGAATGATGTTATGTAGGTACTCAGCAGTGTGGAGAAGTTCCCAAGACATCAATTTGCCAAGTTTTAAAGCCAAAGACCTAAAACAGGTCCAAAAACAAGAAAGAAGCCACATTCTAGAAACAGGGTGTACGGACAGTGTCAAACCAAGAGACCTAGAAAATCCTTGTGGGTTTTTGCTTTACTTGAAGATTGTATGAAGAGATTTGGGGTTCCTTTGGAGGTTTTGCACTGAAAAAGTGTTGTCCTAAAATTTAGGAGGCCTAATTGGTGGAAAAAGGCTACAAGGCCTTAAAGATAGGAAATTGGAACTCAATGGAGAAGTGGCTCAACTTGGAGTCTTAAAACCCATGTTGCAATCCAAGATTGTAGTGAAATGAAGCCCTCGACCTCCTGCAACTCCATTTCATGGTTAGGGCTTGGAAGGGATAGATGTGAGTAGTTCTTGTAGAACACAAGAATGGTGACCTTAACAAGATAGGAAGAATTCTTGGTTGGAGGAAGGATTGAATCTTTCCAGTGAGAAAGGGTGGATTGAGGAAGCCCTAAAGGTCCTATTCGAGGCCCAAGAAGAGGTTCAATAAAACTTAGAAGGTAACCAAGGAGCCTCCCTATCACATACACTGATTATGTTCGATTAGGATTAGACATTTGTGTAACATTTAATACATTTATGTATACATCAATGACAAACAATGAATAATTGTCTTCAACAATCTCCCTCTTTGGCATTGATGGAAATAAAACATGTCATAATACAAAGAATTATAGAGCAATAGAAACAAGAATAAAATTTTATTAATGCCCTTAGCTTCATTCTGATTCTCATCCAGAAAACTCCCTCTGTCTTCACAATCATTGAAATACAAATTTCTCCCTCTTACATTAATCTATGTTTCTGATAAAATTTCTCGCTTTGTCATCAATAATATATTCCTTTAATAATTTCTTTGGCATGACATCAATAATCTCTCCCTCTTTGGCAACCAATGCCAAAGACACCATCCAATGAAGTTGTAATGTACCTGTTGTACTAATTCATATGCAATAAGCTCTGGCAATTTGCATCAACTTGTTAGATCTGTACTGTAGCTCGGTTGATGCATCACTAAACTATCCATTAGTGACCCTTAGTTAGGGGAATCACCCCTAGCTTTCCTATAAGATACAAGAATGCATCCTTAGGTAAAATTTTGGTGAATATGTCTACAATTTGTTCTTTAGTATTTACATATTCCAACCTTACTTCCTTTTCCTGAACCATTTCTCTCAAGAAATGATACTTTATTGCAATATGCTTAGTCTTAGTATGCATCACAGGGTTCTTTGAAATGTTAATAGCACTAGTGTTGTTAAAGTAGATAATAATTGGTTCTTTTATTTCCTCCTTCATACCTGACAACAGTTGTTTGAACCATTTAATATTTGAACAATTTACTGCTGCATCTCCATACTCTACCTCTATTGTAGACTGAGAAATGCAATTATGTTTCTTACTAGTCCAAGAAACTAACCTCTTTCCAAGCAAGAATGCTCCACCACTGGTGCTCTTCCTGTCATCAACACTTCCTTCCCAATCAGCATTAGTAAAAGTCTTCAAACCAAAGTTTCCTCCTTTCTTGTACCATAATCCATAATCTTAAGTACCCTTAAGATATCTCAGAATCCTTTTGATAGCCATGAAATGATTCTCTCTAGGATTAGCTAAAAATCTTGCAACAATACCAACTGCTAATGCAACATCAGGTCTAGTGTGAACATCATATTGAAGTTTACCAATCATGGATTTGTAGGTAGTCTAATTTACCTCTTTTGAGTCATTATCCTTAGACAACTTATGTCCAGTAGACATAGGTGTCCCAACTGGTCTGGAATCTTCCATTCCAAATTTCTTCAATATCTCTTTGATGTATTTAGACAGAGTAATGTAGATACCATCCTTCATCTTATGAACTTGTAAACCAACAATGAATTTGATTTCATCAAACATAGACATCTCAAATTCCTTACTCTTGTATGTGGTGAATTTGGCCTTGTTAATTCACCATACACTCCAACATATTCCTTCTTCACCAGATACACACAAGACTGAATATGAGATTATTCATCCTGTCTTCCTGCATGATTCGACTTGTTTTCTTTTATCCAAATGGGGTTTTTGAAATTGCTCTCAGAACGCGAGTCTCACAACCATGGACCAATCTAGGAATGAAGGATTTATCATGATAAATGCAATACAATGCAATATTATGCTAAGAAATGAGAGATATGAGATAATCTAAGACATGGTGATCGATGCAATTATTCTAGAAATTGAAGCTATTCTATTGCAATATGAAATTATTCTATATGAAGCTATGACAATAATTCAGTATCCTAACAATGCATATTTTCTTCAGAAATTCAGGGGGTAATTGGGGAGTCAGGGTTTTGAATGAAGAATGAGAGTTCTTTTATAGACCCAGAGATGATTAGAATAGAAAATTTCCTCTTTGAAAATAAAACAGATAGAAAAGCCAGTTCAGAATAGAAAGCTTTATTGAAAAGAATTCAATAAATTGTTTTCTTCTTGCTTTAACTATTTTCTTTCTTTGATTTAATTCTATTTTATTTGATTTTAATTGTTTTCTTCCTCTTTAAAGCACAATTAATTCAAAGTTTCCATTTCTGAATAAAAGAAAGATTTTTGATAGAATATTCAATTAATTAAATAAATATGACCTCATAATTGATTTTTCTCAATTATCTGAATATTAAAT
>MU224829.1:94085-107064 GCA_018584345.1 Thuja plicata | reverse complement strand
CACCCTCTCCCATTTCCTAAAAGACAACCAAGACAAGCATATTTCCATTTACTTGAAGTATTCCTTAGATTCTATTTTTTACTCATTGTCCACCACCTCCTCCAACTTTTTATATCATATTTTTTGTTGATTTTATATAAAAACCAATTAAATATTCATAATATCTTAAAACTAATCTTTCATAGACATCACAATAGTATATAGTAGTGATCTACACTACACCCTATGGATATAATTCTATGAAGCCAATGTCATAGTCTATAATACCAATTTCTCAAAACAAAATAAAAGCAAAAAAGATTTCTAAAAACTGAAAAAGGAAAACTTTGATCCTTCAATATTAGTTAGGTATGACATTGTGCACATTATTATAGTGTGAGAACTTATTTTTTCATTTCACTCCATTTACTTTTAGCAATAATCTCCATGAAACCAATCTCAATATTTAAAATCATGGAAACAATTCACATGTCTTAAAATTTTTTTTCTTGTCGATATTGTCGAGATTAATTTCATAGTAGTGTGGCAATCAACACATACTTGAAGGTTCTTCACAACTCCAATAGTTTTTCTTGGGGGCCATATCTAAAAAAAAAAAGCAATTGCCAAATTTTCACTGTCTTGATAGAGAAACAATTGTTTTTCCTCCATTTCCACATCATTAAGTATATGTCATGAACTTGAAAAATGCCCTTCTACTTTCATCTCCCAAGCCAATTTCTCCAACTTTGCATGAACATTCTATATTTGGACATGATTTGTCTCCTAGATAAAATGCATGTAGTATTGTATGACCTTGAATGTAACTACATCTATGGATCTTTTGATTCTTTTATCTTTCATTAAACTCCTTATCATTTGAACCTCAGACCATTTGCACACTAGTTGAGACTATCATCATTCATCACTTTAAATACTTCTTCTAAGATTGAGGCCCCATGGAGGAGCTTGAAGAAGTATATTTTATGGAAAAGGGTATTCTATGAGGTCAAAAACAATAGAGTAGAATAGTTTTCAAATAGATAGGAAGCCTAAGCTTTGAGTTTGTAATTTAAGAGAGTGCATTTGGGATGGGGTTAGAAATTGTTCTTACTAGAGAATTTTTTTTTCAGGTTTATCAATCATTTGAAGCTTTTAAACTCCTCAATTTTTTTAATCATTTTATATTATTATACTCTGTTATACAAAATAACAAAATTCATAAGACCATAAATTTTGAAGGTCAAACTTGTGAACTTTAACTGCAGGATAGTTAGAATTTCCATCACATATCAATCATTTAAACATTTCAAATTCTCTCAAATTATTTTTTATATCATTATATATTATTATAATCTATTATACAAAATAATAAAATTCATAACTCCCATGGTAAATTTTATAGATTAAATTTTTTAAACTTTAACAAAATGGCTCATAGAAATGAGGCTAAATTTTATAGGATTGTTTTTTTAAAACTTTAACAAAATGGCTCATAGAAATGTGGCCTCATGGAGTGCATTAATTGTAGGATACCATAGATGGACATAAAATGAATTTCACTAGAATTCCTTGAAACTCTTTGAGTGTCTTTAAAATCTTTGAATTAATGAAACATTGTTGTTGAAGAAAGAAAATGTTTCAGCAATAAAATTGGTATTTCTGAATTTCCTGCATTTAAATATATGCATTACAGTTGAAGGGTATTAAAAAAAACTTTATTTCGTATTCTTGAAATTTCGTAAGAGTATTTTGAAGTGGGCCATTTTATAAATTGTGTAGTGCATACACGTCAACCAGAGCATTAGCACCTGTAAAACATTTGAATGTGGGACAACGTGCAAAGAGTGTTTGAATTTGAGTTTGGTTTTTTCACGCGCCAAAACTGTTGCTAACCGCTGACGATTAACCACTCACTGCTGACTTCAATGACAGTGTTTCCTTAAGGGCCTGTTTGGTTGGTAGAATTTGTGCATGCTGGAATTGCCAATTCTAGAATTGAATCCATTCTAGGTTTGTGCTATTCTCAAAATGAATTCTAGAATATGGCTGTCCTGTTTGGTTCACCTGGAAGATGACTGAGAAGATGCAAATTTTGTGTTTGGTTCCACACAACTAGAATTGGAATTGGAATTTTGTTTTTGTACACATACACATATATACACACATACACATATATACACACGTGTATACACACACATATATGCACATGTGTGTGTATATATACATGCACACACATGTGTGTGTATATACACACATGTATATATACACACATGTGTGTATATATACACACATGGGTGTGTATATACTCACATGTATATATACACACATGTGTGTATATATACACACATGGGTGTGTATATACACACATGTATATATACACACATGTGTGTGTGTATATACACACATGTATATATACACATGTACACACACATATGCACATACATGTGTGTATATACACATGTATACACATACATCCATGTGTATATATACACATGTATACACATATGTGTATATATATACACATGTGTGTATACACATATACACATATATACACACATTTATGTATATATATACACATATACACATATATACACATACACACATATACACACATGTGTATATAGATACGAGTATGTATATACACATGTGTGTGTATATACATACATGCATATATTATATAAATACATGTATGTATATACACACACATGTATATACATACACATGTATATTCACACACATGTGTATATATACACACATATACACATGTGTGTATATACACTCATATGTATATATACATACATGTATCTATACTATATATGTACATGTGTGTATATACACTCATTTGTATATATACATACATGTATATATACACACATGTATATATACACATGTGTATATACACACATGTGTATATATACATAGATTTATATATACATTCTGATAGCAATATAATATTAACACAAAAATGGGAATGAATTTTCCTTCACAAAATAATACTCTCAATTCCAATTCCAATTTTCAATTCCAATTCCAGGTCCTGAGGGGGAATTGTGGAAGGCTCAAAAAGGCCCAAAATTAGAATTCGCATAACCCTATTCCAATTTTTAATTTTGGAACCAAACAGGGAATTGAACATTTTGGGAATTCGGAAATGCCAATTCCCATTCAATTCCAATTCCACCCCTCAACCAAACGGGCCCTAACGGAAATTGGTATTATGAGAACAAAATGGATTAAGCGGGCCCACACCAACCACCTAAGCAGTCAAAGCTTAGTGTGTGATGGTTAAGGCCAGCCTTCTTTTTCATGAAGAAGCCCACTTACCACCTAATAGACCTCATAATTGCTTCTTTATTTTTAGCATCCTAGTGTGTAGTTCTTTGAGATGCAGCTGGGAGAAAGATGTCATCATTAGTGTGACTGGTAAAAATGTAAACTATGAATTAATCATACATCTTAAACATTTTTTTTTGATATTCAATCACTTCTCTTTACATTTTTTATTCATTTAATGTTGTTTCGATCTACAAATTTTACAATGGAAAAAACCTATTTCGGCTTTCCAATTTTAACAATTGGTATTAAAGTTAGATTACAATGTTGATTACATAGATCATTACTAAATTTCAAATAAAAAAATTGTAATATTAATTACAAACATTATTATCAAATTTCAAAGATTATTGGATTGTAGATATCATACCAATGACATAGAGTTTATTGAATGACATCTCTATTTAGATGACAGGTCGTGACAAATAGGAAGAGTGGCATTATGAGATTAAAAATAAGTTTCTTTAGTTAGACCTTAAATCTCTAATGTCTATGGAACATAAAAATAAAAAAATCACGACTAGCGTTAATATTAACAAACTTTTCTATTAGTAATAGATTAATATAAAATGCGTAGAATGCAACTATGTTTTTTATTAGAAAAAGCAGCCAAGACAAGGGGGCTGACCTGAAAGGACATAGCAAGCACAAGAAGTGCATACAACCAGAAGACAACCAGTACAGCATAGGGGTCAAAACACCCTCACCCAATACCCTTTTTCAACATAAAAAACCAGAAAAAGACTAACAGACCCCAAGTTCATCATGGAGCTGGTAACCAGCCTGTACTCCCTAACATACCCCAACATCACCTTGGAGCTGGTAACTAGTCTGTGTAAGTAATAGTCTAAGTACTTAACATTAAAGAAGAAAAGATAAGTAGTAGTAAAGCAGTAATTACAACTAAACCTGTAGTAAGAGTAATTCCTAACAGACGCCAACTTCACCTTGAAGTTGGTAACCAGTCTATGAAAGTAAAAACCATAAAAGCAGAGATTACTTTTAGTATGCATGGAGTTGAGTCTAACTCCATCGTAAGAGTTTATCATAATCATAGTAGAGCCCTTAATGGCTAGCCAAGAAAAAACATAGACAAAGCAAAGCATGGAAAAAGAGGAGGTTATTTGGGGTTTTTACCCCCATTTTCTAACAGCAACTTAAGCCAATCCTCCACAAGGAATTGGAAAAGCCTCTCGTTCTTGTGTGCTTCCTCCTAATAAGACCCCTTCGCTATTTGTAGGAGCTGGAGAGTGGTAGCTGCCGAGTGCATAACTTTCATTGCGAACCCATCAACTTTGTTGAAGCTATCATTCAGGTTTTTAATTTCCTCCTTGACCATAGTCAGATCCTCTTTGGACATCGAGTCTTGGGAGGATGCATGAAGAGTTTTAACCTCCTTTTGGATATGGGAAATTTCATTCTCCATGGCCCGAAGGCTCTTAGTCATCCTATCCTTAACCTTCGGGGATCCACTTTTGGAATTCACCTCTCCCTTGGGCTCCTCTGCCTCCACCTGAGGGTTCACAGAAAGCAGGGAAGTGCTCTCCGAGTCCGCGATCTTATCTTTGTGAATCTTTCCCTTGGAAAGGTCCATGATAGGCATAGTGTAGCTGGCTGAGACATGGGTAGAATTGAGGGTTTTTTTGTCCCCATCTAGATCTTGCGGGACTTTACCTTTTTCTTTTTCCTTGATTTTATTTTTTCCCTTTTTTATTGTTCCCACTAGTGCTGCTTTTTTTAGCCTCCTTCGAATCTTCTATTTCATCCTCCTCTTCAATGTACCATTTCATAACTGCTTTATGCTTGAAATGGGTTTTGGCAATTGTGTGGGACCTCTGTCTTTTCTTAGTATCTTCCTTGTCCTTCGACTCAATGGTGATTTGGGTGCCGCCCGTGGACCCAGCATTAAATTTTTTATCTGGGGTTTTGGATGAAGACGGGGGGTTAGGGATGCCTGTCGCTTCCATAGTGCCCTTAGGCATGGTATAACATTGTAGAGACACAATTCTGGGGGAACAAAGGGTGAGGTGGAAATTATAGAGGCGGAGGATAAGCCCTTGGTGGAGGATACAATAATTTTTCTTGGCTTTTAACTTTTCTCTAACATCTAAAACTGAAGTTTCAAGAGAGTGCAGGAGAAAGAATGGGAAGGATATAATATCATTGTAGCTGAAGTGATTGAGTAGGGGAAAATGGTAGTTCTAGCAAGTGCCAAAGCGGCCTTCTAGGGTGATGTACTTCATGAGAATGAGGCAGACATCATTCCATGGGTTCGGTAAATCCTCCCTTTTAAATCCACCAAAGATTGGAACCAGAATCTCAATTTTTTTGAAAAATCTTGCCTTTCCAGTGTCATCGTGGCTCTTTGTAATATTTTTCCACTTTTTTCCCTCTGTAGAGAGACCCGTGGTCTGAGCAATGAGTTCTTCGTTAACATCGAAGGTAATGTCATTTATGGTAACTATGCGTTCTGACCAAGTCTTAACCAGCTGCATGGAGATAATTTCATCACACCCTCCCATAGCTTCCATGTATGGGTAGAACCCACCTTACTTCAAATAGGTTATTGCACACTAGTTTTTGAGAAACCTAGCCTCAATCCTAGAGGGTTCCACCCTCACCATATCGCCACCCATATCAGAGCTATACTCGGGATTAATCTCAATCTGTATCTCCACCAACATAACACCTTTCGCACTACCACCAGACACTCTCCAAACCAGCATCTTGGGGACTTTACCAACCCAGAACCAGAAGATAGAATTACAGAGGATGAAAAACCAGATGGGAATAAAGCCTAGCTTTTTGAAATGACAAGTACCAGTTGCAAGATTGGCTGGATTAATTGCAGAGTTTTCGCATATCTTGTAATGACTACTTTCCTCATAATTAATGCACCACCTAGCCCTATCCATCATGTCGAGCGCATCCTACCTCATGTTATTCTCCACGCCAGTTTGAACTTTGAAAAGGCCTGTAATTTTCCCTAAATTGGAGTAAATAGCCCATCTTTTCAGACTTCTAAAAATATTAAAATCCTTTCCCATCACTTTTTGAGAATTTGAATTCTGCCCAATCCTCGTGATTCTATCCACCGCCTCATCTGTCCAATCATAGTCGAGCTTGTACTTAATAGGTTAGAAATTTTCTTTTTCAATAAGAAAAGAAGTTTGCTTGGAAAGGGAGCCCAGGTTCCTCCAGCGTCTGAGGCCATGTTGATTTAGCACCGTGGCTGCCAGCTTGTCAGCCACGACATTTCCCTCCCAAAAAATGTGTTGAAGTTTAAACTCATCAAATCTGGGGAGAAGCGACTAGATGTCTTGCAGCAGATTGGACAATTTCCAGCCAACTTTAACGTTTCCTTTAACCATCTCAATGATGATTTTGGAGTCCCCCTCAATAATGAGTCTTTTAATTCCCATGTTAACCGCCACCTTTAGGCCCCATAGAAGGGCATAGATTTCAGCCATGTTATTGGACCCCACACCAAGGTTTTTCGCATAGGCAATGATCATCTTACCATTATTGTCACGGAGGATACCTCCACTTGAAGCAGAGCCATTTGAAGCAGCTCTGCCAAAGTTCAGTTTTGTGAAATTTTCCTCCTGGGGGGACCATTTGGTATTCAAGCTAGCCATAACCTTCGAACAATCAAACTTATAGAAGGAGGAAGGTAATTGCCACACCTTAGCAATTAAACAGTCAACACTCCTAGGGGGGAGGTGGGAGGTTTCCATTTTCAAGTAGACAGGTTGTCCTTCAGTAAATTCATAGTTAGACGTGTTGTTCTCTCAGCATCATTTTCCTCCCCTCTGAAAATTTGGTTGTTCCTTTCCTTCCAAAGGCTCCAACAGATATGCAGAGGTAACAATTTCCAAAGGATGTTGATAAGCGGGTGCTTCCCAAGGTTTCCCCAGTTGCAGACAAATTGCTCTAATTCCTCCATGAAAACTCAATGCAGTCTCATAATACCCATAATTTTGGTCCAGACCTCGGACGCGTAAGGACAGTGGATGAGGATGTGGTTGATAGATTCCGAATGAGTTTTACAGAGAGCACATCTATTAACTAATTGTATCCCCCTCTTTTGGAGATTATCAAGTGTGAGAATTGTTGCCCAAATTTCCCATTCTATGCATTTGGTCTGGTTTGCCTTGTCTTGCTTCCTCTGTCTTGTTTTCTAGGCTTCATGTCCTCTGCTTAAACCCTTAACCCCTAAGTCTTTCATGTTTGAAAGAAGTAATAAACCCTTAGGTTTTGGCACGTTATATTTCATCGTTACTTTTTTAAAGTCACTTAAGACATGTGCCATAGTCAGGTTGCTTGATCACTTTACCAGAATCGAATATGCTTAATCATCTCCCAACTTCGCTTTCGCCTTGTGTCGCGTAGTCTCGTTAAGAAATGGAATATTCTCTCAGTGACTTGAGACTTAGCGATTTCCTTTCAGTCGGGTTGTCGCTTGAACTCATGATATAAGCTTTTAAAAGAATGGGACCCACCTTCAGTCGGGTGATCGCGAGAAGAAATGGCAAGTCAAAGAAAAGTCTTCCGACTTCACGATCTACTTCATGTCGCATGATCGCTTGATCTAGCCGTGACAAACAGTTAAGCTTTTTCCTCAGTCGCGTGGTCTCGTGATAAAAGGGCAGTTAAGAGATAACACTCCCGACCCCACGACTAGCTGTTTGATGTTAGTAAATTTGCTCTTGGTTGCCTTGTCACCAGAACAGATGATGACTCAGCTTCCCCAGTGTGCAACGGATTAACCAGTGGCTGTGTGACATGTGTCACATAGTGGATGGATGCTGATGTTAGTCAGGTAATCGCCAGATGAAGTAAATGGGTTACGCGACTTCGAGACTAAGGTTTCTTTTCCTTTGGTATCCTCAGTTTTTCAGCGACCAAGCGACAGCCGTCCGATGCAAAGCTCAGAAGATCCAACGGTGGTCGCGTAGTCTGGTGATCAAAGTGACCTACATGAAAAGTACTCCCGACTCAGCGCCTTGGGGTAGTCGGGATGTCGCTAGAAAGGTCAAAAGGGCTCAGACATAGGATCTCCCGACTTGGTGACTAAGTGTTGTCGCGTGGTCTCAAGACATAAAGATAGCATCTCCCGACTGAGCGACAAGCCGTGACGGTTAAAGGAGGCATTTAGGTGCAAGGTCGCGGGGCGAATGGTGAGTTAAGTAAAATGCCTCGCGACTTTGATTTCACATGGTCGCCTTGTCGCCAGAAGTAACTCAGGTGGGCCAGGGGTTAGGAAAAGCACATTGTCGCTGGGTCGTGAGATCTAACTAGGGTCAACGTCTGATGCTCACGACTTAGAGACTAGCCATTGTCGTGTGGTCGCTGGACTTTGAATTTGAAAATATGGCGGCAAGTTTGACACTGTGAAACGCTCGACAGCCATGGTTTCTGTTTGCTCATGTTCCAGGAATAATCAGAAGGGTTTCCATTTGCAGAAAATCATGTACAGAGCAGTTTCCCGACCTTTGAATAGATTTGTTTCAATGTCGATGAAAGAGGAGGAGATTCAGCGTGTTGCAGAATAGAGCAGAAATGTGACTAAGTTTCCAGAAGTACCAAGAGAAAGGAGAAGAAGTCTTAGGCGGTGACAAGGAGAACACTTGGCCATGCACTGTTCACGGACAAGAGAGGCAGTTATTGCAGAGAAGTATAGGTGAACAGGTGTGCATGACTATTCAGAGTGAACGTAAATGCTACTATCCACCGTCTACCAAATCTGATTCCAATTACAAGATCGAAGAGGAGCAGAAAAATATCTATGAAATATCTATTTGACTCGGTCATTCTCCACTGCCTTCTCTCTCTCTTTTCCTCTCTCCTATTTTTTAGGGTTAGGGTTTTCCATGATCATCCAAAGCTTGTTGCATCCTAAGGGATCCCAAGATGGTCATAACCCTATATATAGCAGAAAAGTTGCATTTGCAAGGGTCGGTTCTTCTTCCTTTGTTCTTGCTGTTCTGTAACTTTTCTGAGTTCTTGACAAAGATAAAGAGATTTTGTAACCCAGGAGTTCATTTTATGCAGAAGGCATGCTCTGTGACATTTCTATGTCCTTGGTATATTTTGTGTATAAGTCTGTAACTCATTGTGGAAGATAATATACAGAGCCTTATGTTTTGGATCAATTTGTTGGATTGTGTCAACCTTGTCTCTTTTCTGCTTGTCTGTATGTGTCTTGTTTGTTGATGGATTAACTGTGGATGACTTTATTCCTCTTAATAAGTCCTTTCACAACATCTACTTGTAGAAGAGTATGTCTGCTTGCAAGTTGTAACTAGTGTCTTATTGTTTAAAGCTGTTAACTGTGAAGAAGTCTTTCCTTTTAACTGGTTTACTCATGACCTTGTTATGAAATATTTATGCATGCCTATACAGGGGACTTGTGTTTTACTTACAATCCAGAGTTAGTTGGCCCAGGGGTTTAATCTTCTGTGTGTTATATTTCATGCCAATTTCGGTGCATCACCTAGTAGGTAGTTTGCTTTCAGTCATTTCCCTTTCAAGCAATCCTTCTATCCCTTTCCCTCTAAAGATTTACTTTCCTGTCTAAGAGGCAAATTAAGGTGATTATCCAAGAGGAACCAGCCTAGAACCTGGAGGTCTCATCTCAGTTAGCATAGGTCCCACAACCTGGAGATGATTCCCTTGTTATACTGGATTATCAAGACCAAGAGAGCTTGAGATCAGAGGCGCAAATTCAGTGTATAACAAGAATTTTACCATGAAGGGAAATCCACTAGAAGAAATTGATTTTGGGGATAAGATGGGGAGTCCAGACTTTCCCCCAGCTTTTTTCATCTGCCACAATCTTCAGATTGGTTAGATAAGTAGACTTCACTGTTATTTCCCCAGAGTTGTTATGGCACCAGATGGCTTTGTCTTTGGTTTGGGAAATAGGAATTCTGATGCCTTCAATGAGCTTCTAGATTTCTGCTATATTAGGTGGGACTTGTAACTGGTCCTGGAAAGCATCAACAAGAGCTTTCCAATTCTTACCTTGGGAGATGTAATTGCTGACTTTATCCCAAAGTGGGAGATCAGTCTATCCTTGATAGTACCAAACTTTGTCTATCCCAGGGGTTTTTCCCCCACCCACCAATCATCCTAGAAATGGATGGGAGTGCCATTGCCGACCAACCATTTTAGACCTTTGAGGAGACTTCCTTTACTTTTATAGATGTAATTCCATATTCTTGAACCAGAGGGAAGATTTTTTTGATAAGGGAATTGGTCGTTGTAGAAGTATTTTGCCTTCATAATCCTGCACCATCCTGCAGTTCCTCTAAAGAGCTGTCAGCCCAATTTAGAGATGAGCACTTTATTCAGGTCCTTGATTTGTCTCACTGCCAGCCCTCTGACCAGCTTTGGCTGGTAGACAGTGTCCTAGTTGACTAGGTTCATTCTAACCTTTTCCTTTGTCCCAGACCAAAGAAAATTCCTCTGGAGTTTTTCTAGTTTCTCTGTATTCTTGTCATTAATTTTGAAAAGGGATAGGAAATAAAATGGGATACCTTGGAGTGCAACCGAAAGAAGTTGGAGTTTCCCAGTATTGCTGTTAACCTTGCCTTTCCAACCCGCCATTTTTTTCTGCATTTTCTCCAAGATGGAGTTCCAGAACTCGTCAGAAACTTCCTTCACCATAAATAGAAGACCAAGATAGGTATCCAGGAGTGAAGCTCCCTTACAACCTAGGCAATCCACAATTAGAGTCTGTATTCTCAAATCAGTGTTGAAGAAGTAAATTTTTCTTTTGTTGTAATTGATCACTTGTCCCGATGCCAAAGAATAATTGTTCAGTAGGTGTTTCCACTCTCTAACTTCATGGATGCAGGATTTTCCAAAGAGAAACGTATCATCAACAAATTGTTGCTAAACCTCAGGGTTGAGGGTGGAAGCTGGTTTAAAACCAGCAATAGAACCAACATTTTCCAATTTTAGTCAGTTCCATGCCAGAACTTCAGCCACCAGGAGGAAAAGGTAGGGGGAAAGAGGGTCCCCCTGACGTAAGCCCCTTTCAAGAGAAAAGGATCCCCAGGGAGTGCCATTGACTAGCACAACAAATTTGACCATTTCTACCACTACCTTTATAATATTGATGAACTTTGACTAACTTGTCATAAGCTTTAGATATGTCCAGTTTCAGAGCCATACTAGCATTTTTACCTTTATCTATAAAGTGAATGATTTCATGGGTGGTGATAAAAACATCAAGAATTTGTCTTCCAGGATGAACCCCTTCAGGTTGGGGTTGATGATTTTTCCAAGGAGGGGTTTGAGCCTGTTGGTAATTATTTTAGATAGGATTTTATAGGTAGTGTTGCAAATACCTATAGGCCGAAAGTCACTCAAGCATTTAGGGTCTAGCACTTTCGGTACCAGGATAATGTAATTTTTGTCGAGTCTTTTTAGGATACTTCCTATTCTGATGAAGTCACAGGCCGCATGGATGAGGTCATACTTAACAACCCCCAAAAGTGCTAGAAGAAGGCCAGCGGAAACCCATTTGGACCTGGAGATTTATAGGCTCCCATTGGGAAAACTACCAGTTTAACTTCCTCCTCTGAGACCTTGAATAAAAGGATCTTGTTATCTCCCTCAGAGACAATATTGGGGATAACATCCATAAGGGAGTCAAAATCAGCATCCACCCTAGGTTGAGGTGGTCTTTAGAAGATTCCTTGTAAAGAAATTAGCAACATGATTACTAATGTTGTCCTCCTCCGAGAGAAGGTTCCCATCAGCTTCCAGGGATTTAATAGTATTTCTTTTCTTATGGATGGAGGCCGATCTATGGAAAAAGGAAGAGTTATAGTCACCTTCCTTCAGCCATTGAACCCATGACCTTTGCTTCCAAAAAAATCTCCTCCCTCTTAAGGTTTTGTTTCCATTTGTTTCTCCATTCTTCCTCCTCCCAATGCTCCTCCCAATTTGCCTCCCCCATAGCCATGTCCTTTTGGAGGATGGACAGTTTGTTCTCAAGGTCTTTTTTGCATTGGAAGATGTCACCAAACTTGGTTTTGCTCCACCTTTGGGCCTCCCTTTTGATGATTTTCAGCTTTTCAGCAATTCTGAACATAGTTGTTCCCTTCACCGGGGTATTCCACCATTTCTTAATACATTCTTCAAACTCAATATGAGAGTGCCACATGATTTCATAAGGGAAGGGATGGGGTCCATTTCTTTTCCTCTCTTCCCAATCAAGGATCAGAGGGGAGTGGTCAGAGACCGTTCTTGCAAGGTGAGATAGGCTGAGAAAAGGAGCAATATTCCAACCCCCCGAAACCAACCATCTATCTAGTCTAACCTGAATGAGGTGTCTACCTTTTCTATTGTTTGACCAGGTAAACCCTAGTCCCTGCTGTATGCACCCTAAAATGGTCGCCTAGACTGTGGGCCCCATTTATCATTTTATTGATTTATCAAACTTCCTGAATCAGTGTTTTGCAATATTTTCATTTCAAATCAATTTCCTTGATCAAATTGTAATTAATTTAATTAATTCAATTGTTTCAATATTTCCTAAGGTTTGATCATTTTTATCTAATTAAAAGATTTAATTTTCTTTTTTAATTAAATAAAATTTATCTTATTTAATTAAAATATTTAATCTCCCTTTTAATTGAATAAAATTTAT
>MU224829.1:80818-91945 GCA_018584345.1 Thuja plicata | reverse complement strand
CATTTGTTGTTGTGTGAGCCTTGAATGAGGTGATTTCAAATTAGTGGGTGAATGAATCATGTTTTCTATGTTTTGGTGAGGTGAAGAGGCTAGAGGATTATGCTCTTTTCCCTTTTGGGAGAATTAGAAACTTGGAGCCCTTGAATCTGAACTAAGTCCCCATGTGGTCCATATTATGAGTCTTCCTTGTTGGAGAGGGTTAATAGTAGTGGACACTCCCTTTATTGGGTAAACCATGTGGATAGAACCTCAAGCGGTAATAGTCATTTTTGCCATGGTAGTGACAACCGCTATATAAATGTCCTTGTGGAAGAAATATCCATGGGTGTAGTTTCTTGTGGGTTGTTAGATCTCCTCAGCAACTCCTGATTGATTAAATTCTCAAACTGTGTCAAAACATCGGTGCACCAGGATTGGATTTCACCCACTTGAGATTACAAAAGTTGCAGAGTCAAGCCATTACTAAGAACCATAGTGCAACCAACTTTTTATTCTCTAGGACTATGTGCGTGATTGGGAAAACATTTGAGAACATATAAAAGTAGCATTCTTATGGATTAGAATTACTATGACACTATCTATGTTCATGAGCAAGGTTTTTTTGTCCCTTGCTCATTGTTTGAAGACATTGATTGCTTGAACTCCTTAATTGTTGTCTTACGTGCTTGATTCATGATAAAATATGTTAATGCACCTAGTTGGCTATTTAAAATGATCAAAATCTGAGTTCTGTGTCCTTTCCTCGCATGAGAAAACTGTTTCCTTGTGTCGTTTGCTGCGTTTCTTTGCGCGGCTATCTGTGTATCCTCACGTGAAACTTTGCCAGTTTGTTGTTATATTATTTCACCAGTCCTTTTTCCTCGCGCCGTTCTGTGCATTTCCTTGCATGATTCTGCAAATCCTCACCTGAGACAACATTTCCTCACACAAAAATGCTCGTCAGTGAACTGTTGTTGTCATTTCTGAGCTTGTTTTAGCTTGCTATCCCATTATTTTTAGTTTTCTGGGTTGATCCAAGTCAGATTGGATTACTTACCCTGCTATTAGAAGCTTGTTTTTCTTAGGATTCTTGTGTTTCACCTCTTGAATTAGTAATCTTTGATTTCACAAGTGACCTTTCTTGGCACTTGGTGAGCTAGAGACCATCCTTGTTGAAAAGATAAAACCTTTAGATTCCTTGATAACACACCTAGAGAGTTTTGGTAGTCTCTTGTCCATCCACTTTCATACAATTTCAATCTCAATTTATATAATTTGGGTAAGACCATCCTCCTGATCCATATGTGCTAGGGTATTCACCCAAATTTATTGGGCACCTCTGTGGCAGTGTTGAATTATCCCTATTTGCAACTTTCTATCTTATCACCTCTTTTTGGACAAGTTAATGCCTTTTCTATCCTAGTTTGGTACCAACATCTCTTAAGGTAATCCTTTCATCTAGTACTTTTTATTTCATGCCAGTTACAACAAGATATCAAGTAAATCAAGGAAAATGACCTCAAGTGGTTTTTAACCAATTACCCTTAGTACAAACTCGCCAAAGACATAATGAAAAAAAGACCCATATTTGATCAATCTCCTAGGAATACTTCAGAAATTTGGTTTGAATCCAAGAGTCACCTTAGTGAGTTGGGTATCCCCTTAGAATCTTCTCACTCTTCTATGGATATGAGTTATACAATGACTCAGAGAGAGAGGGAAGCCATGGATAAACGTAATGATGATCTGTTTACAAGGAGTGGACATGCTATTTCCTTTACTGGTTCCTCTCATAATAGTAGATCGACCTCACCCCTTATTTCAAGAAGATATTTGGATGCACATCAAAGGGCTGAGAGAGAGAAAGGTAAGAGACATGTTTATGATGATGAGTTATCACAACATGAGAAACAAGGAGATGAGCTTCATTATGCTCACATTAATGCAACTTATACCAACAACTTGTTTCAACATTCAAGACCAAGCTCACCTCTTAAAACATCTACCAATTACATGAGTGATAGACTCAAGAGGATTGAGCATGAAAAGAAAGTATTCCAAGATGAACAAATTCATAAGCAAGAACAAATTAAACATCTAGAGTTGGAGAAACAAGCTTTAATCAAAATGGAAAGGAAAGCCCTTCAAGAGGAGCAAGCTAGGCTCTTGGCTCGACAACTTCATGGTCCATTCAATCATATGCATATTAGTGGTGGAAACAGTTCTCCTCCATCTAATCCTCCTAGGACTCCAAGAAGTAGGAGACATTCAAGATCACCATCACGATCTCCTAGTCCTAGAGGAAGAAGGGTTTCTAGACATGATCATCATAGGAGACAAACTACTCTTAGGAGCTCAAAGCCATCTTTCCAACATGCTCATTATGGTTCACAATATGGAGGTAGTAGCATGATTTTTGGTCGCACCTCCCAAGATTTCATGCACATGCAACAAGAACCATTTTTTCAATAGTATGTGGAGAAGTATGCGAAGAAAAACTAGGATAAGACCCTAAAGAATCTAATTGATAATGGGGCTAAGGTTCCTTACAACTTTGATGTGGATAGAAGGATTAAGAGACAAGATCCATATCAAGAGGAGAAGATGGATGAAATACAAAGAAAAATAGCCAATATATCTGCACCTAAGAATTATTTCTCATTGGACTTGATTTGTTCTAATCCTTTTGATAAGAGTGTTGACATGAAAGAATTTCCTAGAAAGGCTGAAATTCCTCAATATGACAAATATGATGGGAGTGGAGATCCACATGATCATGTGCGATAGTTTTATATCACTAGTTTTGAGTTCCATCAAGATGATTCATACCTCATGAGGTTATTCCCATGAAGTCTTAGGGGGAAAGCACTGGAATGGTTTACTAAGATAACTCCTCCTATGAAGACTTTCAAAGAGCTTGTTCAAAAATTTGTTCAACACTTTGCATTCAATATTTCAAGATCTATCACTTTGTTCGACTTATGTAGCTTAAAGAAGAATCAAGGAGAGTCCTTTGTTACCTTCTTGCAAAGGTGGAGATGAAAATGCTCTTTCTATTCTAGAACTATTCCTAATAATGAAAAGATTGACATTCTTGTTAGTAATTTGGTCCCCAAAATGCATTATGAGGTTAAGAAAATGGTTTTTGAGTCATTTGACACCATGGTTGAGACTGCATGCCGAATTGAGGATGTTTTGAGAGAACAAGGAATTTTGACTAAACATGTAAATAACAACAACAATGGTCAAAACAACAACAACTCTAACAAGGATAAAGGGAAGAACCAATATTGGAATAAGAACAAACAAGTGGTCAATGATGGAGTTGTGGATTCCTCCCAACATAAGGATCAACCTGTGTTACACTTATCTAATATTGTTCAAGCTACCAAGCTCAATGCACCGACTCAAAAAGAAAGTAAACCAAGTTACCAAGGTAAGCCTAAGAGTGAAAGACGTCAATTTACAAAACTTGGTGAGACATATGGGGAAATTTTACAAAAACTCATTGATAGAAATTTGGCACATCCTCTAGATGCAACACATTTTCACATACCTAAAGAAAAACCATGGTGGTGGAAAGAGGATGAATTTTGTATATTTCATAATGGTATTGGACATAATGTTGAAAATTGTGGGAGACTCAGGCATCTCATTCAAGATCTCATTGAGAATGGAAAACTTATTGTAGATGGATTGAAAACCAACGCCGATCACAAGGCATTCAAAGAACCTTTTCCCAAATATGAAAAGGGGGGAACCTCTAATGTTAAGAATGGCAAGGCTAAGATCAACTATACTTATATGGATGAAGAAAATACCATCAACATGCTTGAATTTGTGGAATAAAATGTTAACATGATGAGTGGAAGAGATCCTTATGGTTATGATCTAGATGAAGACTCTCCTCATATTTTTGATAGAGAACCTGTTGTGGTGCTAAGGGGTCCCAACTCTAGAAGGTCGTCTCAAGCCCTTAGTGCTATTACCCGAAGTCAAGGTCTCATTGTCATTAGAGGACCCAATTCAAGTCAATCCAGTAAACCTAGGCAAGTGGCATCTAAGCCTATTACCTTGAAGCTAGTTGTAAATCCTAAATTGAACAACAATCTTGTTGATCAGTTAAAGAGAATACCCACTTAGATCTTGATCTTTGAGCTCTTAGAGTTGTCTCCAAGACATAAACAAATCCTTGAGGATGCTTTGCATATGACAAATTTCCCCAACAACTTAGATATTGATCAATTCCATAATATGGTTAATCACATTGCTAGCCCTCATTACCTTACATTTTCAGAAGATGATGATAAAGCTTTGAGCCATCCACACAATCTTTCCCTTCATATTGAGGTCATGATCCATAGAACCTGTGTCAGGCGTGTGTTGATGGATATGGGTGTTGGGCTTAATATTTTTTCTTTTAGTCTTTTGAAAGAATCGGGTTATTCTGAAGAGGTTATAGATACCAAAAAAAGAATTACTATCAAAGCCTATGATGAGGCAGAGAGAAGTTCCAAGGGGATGGCCGTCCTTCCTATTAGGATTGGCCCTATTCAAAAGGATATTTTTTTTCAAATAGTTGATGCTGGACCCCTTGCGTATAATATCTTACTTGGTAGGCCATGGATTCATGATATGTAAGCAGTGTCATCTACCTACCATCAATGTGTTAAGTTCCCCTACAATGGAATAGAGATTTGTATACCTGGGGATAACACTTTGTCTATTAATTCAATTTCAGCAGGGGTTCATGTTCCCCTCAATAGAGAAGAAGAATATTTTGATGCTACTTTGGCTGAATGCAAAGATAAGCTTAAAATGATAGACCTTGGTATGGGAGGGTATCAAATCAACTCCCTCACAACAATGCCAGTTTTACCTCAGTCTTATGGTAAACCTTCAAAAGAGATGAAGCCTTCCTCTTCAGTTATGACATTATTTGGAAAATTTTTAGAATCATCAGTGCCTATCCAAGATGAGAAAGAAGAGACATTTGTTAGAGACTAGATCTATAGAGAAGAAAAATATATGCACAATGAGAACTTCTCTCCTTCTCCTAAATCTTATGGAAGAGGGTATACTTTTTTCAAAAACATGCGCTATGCTGGGTATGACCCTCTTAATCACAATTTGGATGCCAGGGCCAAACCTTTTGATCATGCTAAATTTGGACGCAAGTCTAAGAAGGCAGTTGGCCTAGGATTTGATAATTGCAACAAGCATACTAATACTCTCTTTGAAAAGTTGGATAGTGATGATGAACTAGAATATGAACCTAATTTGACAAATCAACAGGATATGTGTGAATATTGGGTCCCTTCCACTACTCTCCTTTGGGGAGATTCAAATATTTCAGTCACCCGTGCATCATTTGCAACTTTAGAACAAGAATCAGATATAGAGGATCCTTTGAGAGAGCGTCAAAGAAATAATCTTGTTCATTTAATGGAAAGAGAAAGCACTACTTTTGATGAAATTGGACCTTCAACATCATGATGTCCCAAGCCTTCAAGGTGTAAGCATCCTAGTCACAGTTCAGATACCAGTTCTAATGAGTATGAATGGGACTCTTTTTCAGAGCCCTCAACAGTTGATAGAGATATTGATGTTGTTCACACTTTTATTTCTCCACTTGAGGTAGCCAATGAGTCATGTGTAGGATTAGAGGTTTTGAACCCACATGTTGCCTTTGTGGACAATTCTTCGCTTGTTAGGATGAATCTTGATTTGGGTAGCTTAGAGGGAAAATTGACGGACACTGACTCTTCAGTCACCTGCGATAATGTCATTCATATTTATAGCCTTGAACTAGCCATTGTAAGGAAACTCAGGTGCGGAAATAGCTTCCTACGCTAATCTCTATAGGAAAGAATTGTGCAAATTCTTTTAAATCCTTACAATTATAGATTCGTTAACTACTTTAACAAAGATATTGCAACCACATACCATGCATACAGAAAAATAGAGAATGACACAATGATATACCCTGGGGAAAACTTTTCGGTAAAAAACCCCAGCACTCCAAAACCTGCACCATGTATTGATCAAAACTATTACAGCTTACAATACACTTGCAATGCAAGTTCTTTCAAAAGATTTCAAAACCCTTGAAGACAAATCATGGTAGCATAAAATGTTCCAACAATACACTCGCATAACTTCTCTTCGCAACCCTAAAAAAATTCTTATATCATGCGCTTCACTTTTAGGGCTACTCCCAAAGATAACCGTAGTAGGGTTTTACCATTCTTCGAGAAAATAGGAAACCCAAATTTTTTTTTGGGGCGATGCCCTGAACCCCATGATTGGGGAAGAGTGTACAGTAATCTAATTTATCAGTTGCCACATGTCTTCACCTGTCATTGAATCTTCCTGACATAGCTCTTACGTGTCATAGGAATCTTTCATAACCATTTTAGCCATGATCTCCTTACACACAATTCAAGATGCTGACACATCAACATTATTTGCAAGAAATACATTTTACAAAACAAATAATAAGAATAGGAATTATCCAAGGTTGAGACACCTTATTCCTAACAGCCATTGACTTGCCTCTTGTTTATCCCGATTTTATTGATTGGTCCCAATGCTATCAAGAACCTTAGCTTTTAACATTCCAAAATGATTATGAGATAGCTTGTTACCTAAATTCCATTGAACCTGTAGTCTCTTCCACTAGCGAACTGGCTACCAGTATGATAGAGCCAGACATCAAGTACCTAAGTCACAAGATAAAGAGAAAAGAAAATCAAAAGAATAGGTGTTCTAATTGTGAAAACCACTATGTGGTGGTGTCAGAACCAAAAACAATAAAAAGAAATGATGTATCCAAGGGTGAAAACCTCTTTGAGGTGCCTAAGGATGAGGTAATTGATCATCTTCCTAGCTATTCTCAACATCAATCTTCAGTGCTTATTGAGCCAACACAAGCAGTTTTTTTGGGTACAAATGAGGCTCCATAGATAGTGCACTTGGCTGAGTCCTTATCACCAATAGAAAAGGAAACTTACACTAAGTTCTTACAGAAAAAGAAAATCAATTTTACATGGACTTATTTAGATATGCCAGGATTGGACATTAATCTTATTATGCATCACTTATGTATAGCTCCAAACATCAAACCAGTTAAACAGAAATTGAGAAAGATGCATCTTCACATAGCTCTCCTAGTCAAAGCTAAATTGGAGAAACTCCTTGGTGCCAAATTTATAAGAGCTATTGCTTATGCTGAATGGATATCAAACATTGTACCAATTTCTAAACATGACAAATCCATTTGAGTTTGAATAGATTTTAGATATGTCAATAGAGCATTCCCAAAGGATGAATTTCCACTCCCAAATATAGACATGATAGTGGATATGACTACGGGTTATGAGATTTATTCTTTGATGGATGGTTTTTCTGGATACAATCAAATTAAGATAGTTCCTGAAGTTCAAGAAAAGACTGCATTCACTTGTGCATGGGGAACCTATTGTTGGAATTTTATGCCTTTTGGATTAAAAAATGCAGGAGCTACCTATCAAAGAGCTATGACAACTATTTTTCATGACATGATGCATAAGAATATGGAAGATTATGTGGATGACACCTTGGCCAAATCTAAACAAAGAGATACACACTTAGATGATTTGGAAGTAATTCTAGATCACATGGAACAATTTCAACTAAGACTAAATCCTAAAAAGTGTGCATTTGGAGTCACCTCTGGAAAACTACTTGGATTCATCATTTCAGCAAAAAGAATAGAGGTTGACCCTGAAAAGGTCCAAGTGATCATTGATATGCCACCTCTTAAAAACATTAGTCAAATGAGGAGTCTTCAAGGACATCTTCAATCTATAAGGAGATTTATTTCAAAATTGGCAGATATAGCTCAACCTTTCAATAAGAGCTTACATAAGGGAGTCAAATGTATTTGGAATGAGGATTGTCAAAAGAGCATAGATCAAATCAAGAAGTACTTGGAAAATCCTCCTATTTTAATGCCTCCTATCCTAGGGAAACCACTTATTTTATACATTTCAGCAACAAAATCTTCCTTGGGGGCATTACTGGCTCAACTTGATGAAAATGGGAAAGAAAGAGCAATATACTACATCAGCCATACTCTTGTTTCATATGAGGTTAATTACACTAGCATTGAGAAATCTTGCCTTGCTGTTGTGTTTGCTTCCCAAAAGTTGCGACATTACATGCTTGCACACACTATACACCTCATAGCCAAAATAGATCAACTCAAATATTTGTTAAGTAAGGCTACCCTCACAAGTGGACTTGCTAAATGGATCATGATACTTTCAAATTTTGACATAGAGTACATTGAGCATAAGGAAATCAAAGGACAAGCTATAGCCGATCAATTGGCTTATTTTCCATTACAAGATGATGCACCTATTCAAGTTGACTTTCCAGATGAGCATCTTATGTATATGAATAAAAGAACTTGGAAGATGTTCTTTGATGGATATTTTATGTAGAATGGTTCAGGAGCTGGTGTTTTGTTTGTTTCTCCTCATGGGTACATGATTCCTAAGTCTTATAAATTATTGTTCCCATGTACAAACAACATTTTTGAGTATGAAGCTTTAACAAATGGACTTAAGATGGCCATAGAATGGAGAATTACAGAATTACACATCTATGGGGATTCACAGCTGATTATCAACCAAGTTAATGATGAATATAAAAAAAAACATGAGAAAATGGTACCTTATAAGAAAATGGTTGATTCCTTAAAGAGATACTTCACATTTGTCACATTTCAGAAAATCCCTAGAACATAAAATAAAGCAATTGATGCTATGGCTACACTTGCTTCACTTCTTCAGTTAGAGAAACATGACTGAAGATTTGAATTCCTGGTGGAAGACCTACATCACCCTATCTTTGACTCCCAAGAAAGCCATATCATTTTTACCCTTGTTGGTCATGAATCATCCCGTTATGGTTCCATTTACTCATATCTTTGTGATGGCATTACACCTCAAACCTTTAACTGATCTGAATGCAGAAACCTTACTTGAAATACCTCTCACCATTCCCTTATCACTGGTGATTTGTATAGGAGGGGTCTAGATGGAACACTTCTTAGATGCTTAGAAAAGGAAGAATCTGATCAAGTGTTAGTTGACATTCATGAGGGCATCTATGGGGGACACTCCAATGGTCTTTCCATGTCCCGAAGGTTGCTTAGGGTGGGGTACTATTGGCCCATGATGCATATTGATTTAGTAGCTTTTGCAAAGTCATGTGAAAAGTGTCAAAAACATGGTAACCTGATATATTATCCAAGTAGGGAGCTCATTCCTTCTATATCTCATTAGCCATTTTAGCGTTGGGCCTTTGACCTTGTTGTTCAGATTCATCCCAACTCATCAAGTGGCACAAGTTTATTATCACTGCTACTGATTACTTCACCAAATGGGTAGAAGTTGTCCCACTTTCTATTGCCTCAGGAAAGATAGTTTCTCTATTCATTCTGAACCATATCATTTGTCGATATGGAGTGCCTTCCGAGATTATTACTGACAATGGAGGCCAGTTCAAAAATAAGGACCTTAAAAAACTCTGCAAAAAATTCAAGATTAAACAACATTGGTCCTGCATTTACTTCCCACAAGGAAATGATCAAGCAGAGGCATCAAACAAGACCATTCTTAAAATCTTGCATAGAATAGTCTGTAAGAATGGTAGAGATTGGCATTTAAAGATAAATCTGGCTTTGTGGGCCTATAGAATGAGTATTCATACTCCTACTGGGGCTACTCCTTTTTCCCTTGCATATGGTTTTGAAGCAGTGTTACCTTTGGAGGTTGATATTCCTTCACTTAGAGTTTCTCTCCATGGTCTAGTTACAGATGAAGACTAACGCGCCATGAGACTTCAAGAGTTATAACTTCTAGATGAAAAATGTCAAGCATCATTTGACCATATGAGGGTCTATCAAAAGCGCAAGTCCAAAGCCTTCAAAAAAAAGGTTAGCCCTAGAGAATTTCAAGTAGGAGATCTTGTCCTATGTGAAAATCCTAAGAATCAATAGCATAGAGATCAAAAGGGCAAATTTGAACCTAATTCACTTTGACCTTATATTATCACAGTAGCTTATGAGATGGGTGCTTATTTACTATCTATAGAAAAGGGAGAACAAATCCTTGATCCTATCAATTTCTGGCACCTGAAGAATTTCTATCCATGATGCCCATTCTGTTTGGGGGTATCCTTTGTACATAATTATTGATCCTGAAAAATCCAAAAAAAAATATATTGTCAAAAATTCTGAAAATTGGAAAATGTCCTGAAAAAATGATCATCTTAGTAAAAACCTAGCAATATGCGCTTTGATGTATCTCAAAAAAATTTATATATTTCAAAAATACAAAAAAAATCAATAAAATTTAAAAAATTCAAAAAAATAGAAAAAGTGCCTTGGTGAAAACCTGGAAACAGGCGCCTTCGTAGCAAAAATTCAAAAAAATTATAAAAAGTCCTAAAAAAATAAAAAAATTCTAATAAAATCCAAGTGGTGAAAACCTGGAAACAGGCGCTACTTGAGGCCTTTGCACCTCTATTTCTTAGTGCATGTCCTTAACACAGCTTTTCTCCATCATGTCTTGTGCTTGTTGCCTTGGTTTGGAATTGGTCTTTGTCTTTGTCTAGGGGGCATAACTGTGTTAGCTTTGGTCTCTTGGATGCATTAGTCTTTAGAACATCTCACAAATGGTGTTTTTCAACACCTCCCCAACTGTATTTTTCAATACAACCCTTGACATCAAGTGTTTTTCAACACTTATCAGCTAGGTCCTACCCAATTTTGTCATGTGGTCCTACCTTCTTGCAAGCATTCGATCCTTATCCTCCAAACTTAGTATCAGTTAACACACTTAAATTTTTAAATGCAACACTTAATGCTTGAGCTATGTCATGATATTTTCTTTTTGTGCTGACTGTTATTGATTTTCGTTGAGTGTCCTTGTCTAATAAGTCTCTCCATGATGCATAGCTAGAGGCCTTGGGGCATGGAACATGTTTTTATTTTCTTCCTACTTTATGCTTAACTATTTTTGCACAACCGTTCTGCTGGTCATCTTGGCCTCTATGCCTTGATGCGAGCTGTTAAAAACACTGAGAGGGGGGGGGGGG
>MU224829.1:50647-75123 GCA_018584345.1 Thuja plicata | reverse complement strand
AGTATTTGAGAGCCATCATTTTTCAATCTTAGTTCTTCATTTTCCTTCTCAGATCTGTCAAGATCTTCAAGAGCTACTTCAAGATTATTTTTCAAATGTTTTTCTTCAGCTGAGTCCATGATCTCCTTAAGTGGTTAAAATTTCTTTTAGAGGACCAGAGCTCTGATACCAATTGTTAGAAACACTGAGGGTGGGGGGGGTGAATCAGTGTTTCTCTATTAATTATATTTCAGCCAATTAAATATATATCAAATGTGCATCCAAAGAAACATAACACATGTTATGATTATGGAGAACCTTGATCAGAGGAAAACTCTGGTGGGGATTAGTACCCACAAATATTGTACTAGGTATAATGAACCTGTTAAAGTTCCTTTGCCTTGTTAGAAGCATTCTTTACAAATTAAGTACAATGACCTGGTTAAAGGTTTGACCCTGTTAGGAGTCTTTTACAAAATCCTATTAGGGGTGTATGGCTCACTGCTTAGGCTCACTTCCCAATAAGATGAAGGCTACAACCCTCTGAATGTTGATATGCACTATATCAAAATGAACTGCTGTCTAATCAGTTCTGTGTATGTGCGGATGCTCTTACTCCTTCAAAGAGCTATATCATCTTCTGACTTCATTATACCGTCCCTCTGTAACTTCTTCTTACACAATAATTGACACTTGTAACATATCTTTACATTACATACTTATATCTTCAAATCTGAATAGGCACGACCCAAAAAAAATCACTAGTCGGCCCTAAAACAAAATATACAACACTTCCAAACAAGTTGGCCTAAGCTTGTTTAATACAACATTAATTACATTAATACAAACTTATAACCAAAGGCACTTAGCCATTACATTACAAAATCATTCACGCTAATCAAAACTGTAGTTGGCTTCCATGCTCTATTTCCTGGACTGCAGTTCTACTAATCTGTCTATAACTTTTTTGTACTAATGTTCCGTACTCTGCACATTTGGATCTAGCATGTATATACACCATAGAGTATATACCTAAGAACGCATGCTCTGTTGTGATCTCTAACATGTGCACTGATGTACTGATCTCTATATGTGTCTGTCTGCCCTATTTTCACACTTAGTCATTTTCCTTTCATGACAGAACTTAAGTATGACTTTGTTGCCATGATTGACAACAAAAAATAAGTCATGCTTCCCCAGGGAGTCAACTTGCCAAAAATGAGCATGGTTTTTCTATATTAAATTGGGTAAGCTAACATCACATTCATCTTGACCTTTACTTCTTTGATGCTTATGTTAGAATCTTTCCACATTCCAATCTGATATAAATCACATTCATATCTTCATAGTTGTGCTTGTGACTAGTGATGATTGTGTGATTTTACGATGTCCATTAATAATGGCCCAATGATGAAAATAAGTTCCTTAACATTCTCTAATGAATGATGAACACAAAGACCTATGTTATGGTTTCTCTATTGCAAGTACACCTTTGAATTTTCATGTAGCTTGCTTTATTAGACCTCATGTTAGTTTGCATTTTTAGGCTGCATTATGAGTTTGAGAGGGTTTTCTTCATCTTTCGTGCAAAATTTTAATCAACTGTGATCATGTTTTGATCTTCATTTTCTTATCTTCTTTCGTGATCTCAATCAAAATTTTCTATCTTAAACAGTTGATTGATTTTGGGGCATTCTCTTTCTTGAGGCAAATTCTCTTTCTTCTCTCCATTTCTTTCCACTTCTTCCAAACTTCTATCTTCCATTCTCTTTCACCCCACTTCTTTTCTTCTAATTCAACCTTGTGGCATAATATTTTGTGCTTAATGATCTACCTTGGTTCTGTGATCTTTATATCTTTCATCTTACATCAAGAACCTTATCTTTAGTTCAATTTGATCAAAATTTATCAATTTTTTTGTTTCTCCTCTATCTCATTTCAATTTCGATCACGAGGGGGGAGTACCTATCAAACTTTAATCTTTGATTCAGCTTTATCAATTATATCAGTCTTGCTTGAGATTCTTATATCTGACATGTCAATTACTTATGTCGGTGTTGACTTTGTCTTTTTCAATTGTGCTTATTTTTGTCATGTTGTGTTCCCAAATTGATCACATGTCTGGTTTATTTTGTGATCCCAAGTCGACCTCACACTTCAATTGCATTCTTTGACTACATGTGTTCTTGAATTGACCACACATTAGTCAAAGAGGGGCAAATGTATGTAACCTAAAATGGTCGCCTAGACTGTGGGCCCCATTTATCATTTTATCAATTTATCAAACTTCCTGAATCAATGTTTTGCAATATTTTTATTTCAAATCAATTTCCTTGATCAAATTGTAATTAATTTAATTAATTCAATTATTTCAATATTTCCTAAGGTTTGATCATTTTTATCTAATTAAAAGATTTAATTTTATTTTTTAATTATCTTATTTAATTAAAAGATTTAATCTCCCTTTTAATTGAATAAAATTTATCTTATTTAATTAAAGTAAATTTCTCCCTTTTAATTAAATAAAATCATCTCATTTAATTAAAAGATTTAATCTTCCTTTTAATTAAATTCATCTTATTTAATTAAATTAAATTTCCCCCATTTAATTAAATAAAATTCTTCTAATTTAATTAATTAAAAGAAAACCTCTCTTTTAATTAAATAAATAAAAATCCCCACTTGAAGCTCTTCTTTTGATGAAAAGGGAAATAAATTAAATAAAATCCCTTTTTCTTCACATCTTCCTAAGTGGTGGGATTTTTGCCGCTTAATCATAGCCTTTGATTTTTGCCTCTTAATCTCAATCATTCACTTTTCTTTATAAGGAGCCCTCTCCTTCTCATTCTAAGAGATATAATTTTTAGGTATTGTTATGTTGCAGGTTTGGAGAGCAATTTTGGAGGAGGATTTGAGCACTCAAGCTTGGATATCACAACTTCTCTCTTCTTGCATTCATGGCTACTCATGTAGATTAGATTCATGTTTATTTTCATAGATTAATCTTGCATTTGTATTTTCTTTCATAGATTAATCATGCATTGTTATCATTTAGATTAATTTCCTTTCATGCATTGCATTCATATAGAGTAGATCTCATTTTTCATGCATTGAATCTCTCATTTCATGGTGTACTTGCATAGGCACTAACTAGGTCAATCTAAGGGCCTCCATTTAAAACCTTTTCACTCCATGACTAGAGAGCTATGAGTTGATTTTTGAGGCCTCATTCTTGAGCAACCTTGGATGGAATGATTCATAGAAGTGTGTCAACATTTTAGCACACACCTGCAGGTCCATATCGACCAAGTCATTGAGTCTTATAAAATCAACTAGCTCCTACATACTGTCTGAGAAATCCTGAGTGCCCCCACTTTTCTCAAAAGGGAATAAGGGAGTATTTAAATCTCCCACACACATAGTGGGGTGACCTTTATTATTTTCTATGAGGTTGGAGATTTCCCCCCAGATTTTGTTACGTTCTCCTCTAGTGTTAGGAGCATAGATATTATACAAGTACCAAGAACTATTATTCCAAGTAAACAAAACAGAAAGGAAGTTATGAGAGAAAGCCATAGCATTACCAGATAACTTACAAGGTTTCCAAGGAGTGGCCACACCACCAAAGGCCCCATCTACTTCACTATACAAAAAGGCCGCACCCGACCAGATATTGTCTACCAGCTAAGCAAAGTTTTGATGCTTCATTTTCACCTCCTGAATAAGAATCACATCAAACTTTAATTCAAGAATATACTTCTTAAGAGTGAACTATTTTTGTGGGCTGTTCATGCCCCTTATGTTCTAGGGTTAATTTCCTTCCATTGGTAGTGGCCCTTGCTGCTTCTTTAGCTCTGTCCGCCTTCGCAGTTGGACGGCCCAGTTTAGTTTCATTCCCCACATCTACTTTCTTTTTTGTATCCACGCTCTCATCCCCCTTCTTACTCCTAGTTTTCCTTTTTGGTTCTCACCAGTCCAGGAGGCTGGTCGATGGCGGCGAATGAGACATAATTGGTATTTCCATCACTAACCCCACCCCAAGAAGGTTTGGGGAGGGAAATCCATCCCCATCCCTTAAACTACTCATATCAGTAGTTGTAACAGTCAAAATGCTTTCTGTGGCCAATGCCTTCTTTCCAATGATGGTTTCTTTATTTTATACCCCTTTTGGGCTTTCTCTGTGAGATTTGGGGGCCATTTTTAGGTCATCAACCAGCTCTCCTTCTTTAAGGTCTACCACCTTTCCTGCCTCTTTAGTATGTTCATTCCCCTTAGACCCTAGCCCAGAAGCTAGCTCATGGCCCTCAATAATGGGGGGAGCAGAATCCAATGTTCTCAAAGAACCAACAACCTGGTTCTTAATCTCATCTTCCACATTCTGGGCTACTGAAGAAAGCTCCCTAGGGTCTTTCTCAATAGATTTAGTCTCTGCCTTGCATTCAGTGACCAAATGCCCATTTTTACCACACTTTTGGCAGTGCAGGGTAGCATTTTCATACAAAATGGCCTGGTTCCAGTTCCCCCATTTGGATTTAAGCATCACAAAGTTGGGGAGGGGGCTGTTCATATTCACATTCACACATAATCTTGTGAAAACCAACCTAGTTTTAAGAGTGGTAACCGGGTCTGCAGCTACATAGCTTCCAAATGAGTTCCCAATCCACCAGAGCACCTTCTCATCCCACAATTCAAGGGGAAGCCTAGGTAGCCAGATCCACACTGGTGCCACTTTTTGAAGTTCCACCTCTGGATTGAATCCTGGCTTCCATTTAGCCATTAGCAGAGCATGTTTTCCATAGCACCAGCTTCTTGTGGAGACAAGAGTGTAGTCCTCTGTAGCGTTAAATCTAAAGAGGAACATCCCCCCTGGCATAGTTGAGACAAAGATAGTTCCCTTAATTTTCCTTTTGGTCATACACCATCTCTAGACCATATCTATGGTGGGTCATAACGCAAAAAATATCCCAACCAGGGCAAGTTGTAGCGAAGCAGAGATTCCTTCAATCACACCATCTGGGACAACAATCTCAGGGCCAAATTCCCCAACTGAGAAAATAGGGGGTGTAGAGGTGTCAGTAGACTCTTTCCCCAACACTGCCAGTTTCCAACCCCTGACTAGGCCCTCATTGACTTCCATCACAATCTTGGGGCAAGAATCCCCACCATTTGGACACTACAAAGTTGTAGATCCCCCAAAGGTGGAAAATGTAGGATCCATAGCTCTGGGGGCCGCATAGATGTCACTTCCATTCCTGCGAGAAAGCACAAGGAATAGGTCTGAGCAGAGGACCTCCGTGCTCCCCAGACTCCCCGAGGGAGCTGAGGATGAAGCAAGAATTCAAAGACAAAATGAGTGGGAAAGTTGCAGAAGTTGTAGAGCTGACAAGTTATTATGTAGGCTTTGTTCCTGGGATGCAATGACTACAATCTTTGAGCATAAGACCAGCGCTAATATTGACAAACTTTTCTATTGGTGATAGATTAATATAAAACATGCAGATTGCAACTATGTTAACTAGGATGGAATTACTACAATCTTTGAGAAAAAGAATAACGTAAGAAACACTTTCTAAAACATCAATCATATAATTTAAGAATGGATGGATTAGTAATTGAGAATTTATCAAAAGTATTCTAAAATTTGTCTTATCAATATAGTTGAGATTGTCTTAAGATTCTAACAAGATTATTTGAGAATTTTAGGAGTTCACTCACACTAAGTCAAATTTTAGTCAAATTTTTGGAAACATAACATTTAATGATCTAGAAGTTCTACTGATGTAGCCCAAAACCTTCAGAAACAACAATCAGAAAAAAAAACACAATGCCAGAATAACAAAACTTTAAATTCCCATTAATTGCATCCAACTTACTCTACCTCTACAATGAAAGAAAACTCCTACTTATTACAATTTTGAAAATTACCATATTTGACAGATTTTCGAGAAAAAATGATTTTTTCATTTTTGCTAATTTTCAAAGTTCATCTTACGAATCTCAATTTTTCCCATGAAAATCTCCCAACTAAAGTGAGATACATTGCCAACTAACCCACAAAATTAGAAACACGATTTCGAATTTATTACAAAAAACAAAACTCTAAAAATGGGAAAGGAATAGAAAAAGCCAATTTTGGAGGCCAAGATGAAATTTTAGGCTCCCGAAAAAATGTCAAAATGGCCACCACCAAAGTTGGTTTAGTTGAAAATTTCATTAACTCTTCCTTAGGCATCTGCCAGTAAAATTTCAGCAAAAACCCACATCCGAGTCAAAAGTTATGACCTCTGAAAGTTGTTGCATCATCTGCTATTGCAACATAATGAAATGTTTAATAAAGGGAAAGAAACCTCAATAGGGTTGAATTAGCAAATGTCTTTTCCTCTAAATTCAAGTGCAAGAAACCTCAATGAAAAAGGCATCCTATTATGAATAATCATGAACAAAATAAAAGAATAATTTTATATAATTAAAATAGTAGATAATTTTGAAGAATAATACTTTAAAATAGAGAAATGTATGAATAAAACAAAACACAAAAAGATGATAGTTAATGCAAACCATGTGGAAGTTTGGGAGAGACTATACCTTCTGACCTTACTCCTAACACAAGAAGCTCTTGCCAATTTAACTGGGTCCTCGCCTCATTAATGCAAATAATGAAGATGATTAAATAATATACTCTAGTAGATGCCTCTAAACAAATTCAAAATTTTGACAACTTGAGAACTATATTAAATCAATCAAGAGACTATATTTTATTAGACAAGAATGGTTTTGAAAGAACCTAGAATCCTTTGACACGAAGACAAGAATGAAAATTAGAGTATGACAACATAAAAAATTTCAAAAAATAATAGCAAAATAATCACAAAACAATAGAATGCCCAACCAATTACAAAATTAAAACATTAGCAAGACAAATATTGTAGAAGCTACAAAAGAAAAATTATAGAGGTTTAATGAAGTGGTTCACGAATTATTTATTGATAGTCTCACTGTTTTCTATCTTCTAAAGATTCTAACATCCTATACAAGATGATTAGCATGTTATGGATATATGAAATTAGAAATTTTTTATTTGAGGAAGAACTTCTCTAGAGAACCCATTACTATATAAAAGTATTTTTGTGAAGCCTACGTCGAAGAAACAACATAAAGAATATCTATATCTATATCTATATGTGTGTGTGTGTGTGTGTCTATATATATATATATATATATATATAGATGTAGATGTAGATGTAGATGTAGATGTAGATGTAGATGTAGATGTATACACATACATATACATATACATATACATATACATAGACACAGAGAGAGAGAGAGAGAGAGAGAGAGAGAGAGAGAGAGAGAGAGAGAGAGAGAGAGAGAGAGAGAGAGAGAGAGAGAGAATGTGCATATGAGATTGGTATCAGAGCCCTGCAAGATTTGGGCTAGGAAGGTATATGAGTGACATTGAATCAGTGGGTGATTCAACCATCGTGACCAACACAAAGTTGGCTAAGAAAATGGATGAATGGAAGGAGGAGAATATAATCCTAAGCTAACAACTTGTAGAGATGAAAACTAAGCTTGATGAAGTGCAAGCTAGGACAAAAAAATTAGTGAGAAGGGGAAATAAACATAACAAAAGGGAAAGTTAGTGGCAATAGAGGATGAACTACCAGAGCCTGATCCAGTACTACAATAAGCGTGATTCCTTAGGGCCCTGAAAGTCATGGGTGGAAAATCATTGGAAGGTGTACCCTTATTCAGTGGAAAATTGGAACTAGAGGTTGTAATGGAGTGGATAGAGGGTTTAGAAAATCACTTTGAGTGTGAAAATTTGACAGAGGCTCAAAAGGTGAGAGTAGCCAAGACTAGATTGAGAGGGATTGCACTCACATGGTGGAATTTTGTGCAGGATGAAAGACTAAATGAAGGAAAGAACCAAATCTCCAGTTGGAAAGGTATGGTTTCAAAGATTAGGGACACCTACATCCCTGAGGACTATGAGATACAACTCCATAATAAGAGCCACAATTTGAAACAAAGATTTAGAGGCGAGTACCTATATAGAGGATTTTTATAAATTATGCATAAGGTTTAAGGTGACAGAGGATGAAAGTATAAAAGTGGCTCGATACATAAATGAGTTAGGATAAAGTATCCAAGAGGAAATAAGTCTCTTGACACCTACCACTATACATGAGTTTTATCAACTAGTTCTTTAGGTTGAGGAGAAGATAAAGAAAAAGTATGAAGCCAATTATAGAGGCAAAGGAAGAGGTAGAGACTCCAGAGGTCACATAGGTAGCTATGGTGGTAGGAGTAATGATTCAAGACCCCAAGAGGAGATAAACTGATAGAGTAGAGAAATGAAACTAGTAGTAGAGGTAGTTATGGACAAGAAAGAGGTCCTAATAGTGGTGGTAGAGGAATATTTCGTTGAGGATCCAATAAAGATTCATTTGCAAACATGAATTTCTATAACTTACACCACTTTGGGCACCCTACATATAGATGTCCTGATAAAGCAATATCTTCCCAATTAGACAGAAGATTTAATTATGTGCAAGAAGATTCTAGTAGTGTGAAATCTCCTGAGATGAATCTCGATTCAAAGAATGGGGAAAACCTAATTATAAGGAGAGTTATAATAATGGAAACAATTAGATAAGAACCTAAGCAAAGGAGATCACTTTTCAAAGTGAAGTGCAAGATTCTTGGTAAGGTATGCAGGCTGATCATTGACAACATAATCTCTAAAAAAGTAGTGAAAAAACTTGGAGTGACTAACATACCTCATGACCATCCTTATTGGGAGACATGGTTGAACAAAGGATAACATGTCCTTGTGATTGAACAATCTTGGATTGAATTTGCAATTGGAGGCTACAACAACAAGATACTTTGTGATATAATTCCTATGTATGCTTTCCATCTTCTATTAGGAAGACCATGATAGTTTGACATAAAAGATATGCATGATGAAGAAAATGATGCTTAGTCTTTAAAAAAGGATAGAGTGACATAAAAAATCCAATATTTGATGGAGGAAGAAGGATTGAAGACTAGTCCTATTGTTTTGGTAGTAGGAGGAAAATAATTCCTGCAATTTCTTAAGAGAGAAGATGAAGAGTGTTATGCAGTCATGATGAATTCTAGATAGGAAAAGGCAAAATTACAAACACCTTTACCCAAGGAGATACAAGAAATTTTTGAGAATTTTAAGGATATTTTGAGTGATGGATCACCAACAATATTACCACCACATAGACCAATAAGTCACCAAATTGAGTTCATTCTAGGTGCATCATTGCCCAACAATGAAGCTTACAAAATGAACCCTGAGAAGAACAAGGAGATAGCTAGACAAGTGCAAGATTTATTGGATCAAGGGATTATAAAGAAGAGCATAAATCCATGTGTAGTGCCAGTGGTTTTGGTATTAAAAAAAATATGTAAGTGGTGGTTATGCACATATTCCATAGCTATAAATAGAGTAACAATAAGATATAGGTTTCCAATCCCTAGGATTGAGGACCTAATGGATTGTCTTCGTGAGGATAAGTACTTCACAAAGTTGGATTTAAAGATTGGATACCATATAGGGAGGTTGGAAAAGCCAATCACAAGATCATGCTCTTATCCTTTTAATAGACTATAAGGTGTCTTCTCTACACACCATCTGACCTATAGGATCTCTTCAAGGTTCTTGATCCCCTAGTATCCTTGACCAACCAAACTACCAAGAAAGTGTTGGAATAGTCTCAAGGATAACTGAGAGGGGGTGGATGAATCAGTTATCTGTCAATTTAATTTTCTTTTCTCTTTCTTAAATGTAATTTGATATAAAGTAAATGCACATTCAAATAACATAATAGATTACTCAACAATTTTGGTTACGGGGAAACCAAATAGGTAAAAACCCCGGTGGGAATTAGCACCCACAAATAACTGCACTAGTTTATAATGATCCCTGTTAGAAGATCTTACAACCTTGTTAGGAGTTGATCTTTACAATGCAAGAAGTACAAAGACCTGGTTAAAGGTCAGACCTTGTTAGGAGTCTTTTACAAAGAACCTTGGTAAGGGTGAGGACTCACTGTCCAATAGCTCACTGCTAAGATGGTAAAGGCCGCAACCTTCAGTAGAATAGATATACACTATATATGGTAAATGAATTGTTTGAGTAGAGCTTCCATCTTGATTAGTTCCAATGAATTACAATCAACTTCTATTTCTTCACTGCTGCTACTCTCTTGATTGTATACTCCTTAGAGTATATGCTCCCCCTTACTATCTCTTCACTATTGCTGCTCTCTTGATTGTATACTCCCCTAGATTATATGCTCCCCTTACTATATACTCCCCCTTTGACATTAATGGCAAAGGGCACCAAACACCTTTAAGCTCAGGTACTAATCGAGAAGTAGAGTAGCTAGTCAACCATTCATCAGTCATCAAGAACTGATGTTCTTGCTGCAAATTCTAATCACACTTAGGAAAGGGAATTAATCCTAGCTTCTCCCTGGGATACTCAAAAGTATCTTTTGATTGAGGCTTTGTAAACATATCTACTAGTTGCTATTTTGTGCTCACATAATCCAACTTGACTTCTTTGTCTGCAATTTTTTCTCTTAGGAAGTGGTATTTAATCTCAATGTGTTTTGTCTTTGCATACATCAAAGGGTTCTTTGACATATTGATAGTACTAGTGTTATCACAGTGAATAACAATGGGATAATCAATCTGAATACCAAATTCTTTAATCATCTATTTTATCAAAACCATTGTGAAACAATTTAATGCTACTACAACATACACAGCTTCTGCTGTTAACTGAGAGATACAATTCTTCTTTTTACTTGTCCAGGTGACCAACCTGTCTCCAAGAAATACTGCTCCTCCTAATGTGCTCTTTCTATCATCAACACAACTTGCCCAATCTGCATCTGTATACACATGAAGTTGTATGTTCTCTGAGTTAGGATACCATAAACTATAGTCTATAGTCCCCTTTAGGTATCTGAATATTCTTTTTATTTCCATTAGATGATTTTGTTTAGGTTCAGCTACAAATCTTCCAACAATGCCAACTGCTTTGGATATGTTTGTTCTAGATTGAGTAAGATATATGAGTTTTCTAATCATAGACTTGTATAGTGTCTTGTCAAATTTTGTGGAATCATCATCTTTAGAAAGCTTTCATCTTGTTATCATGGGGGTGCTTACTGGTTTGCAATCTTCCATTTTGAAAGTATTTAATATTTCCTTCACATACTTAGATTGATTTATAAATACGCCTTTGTCAGTTTGTATTACATTCAATCCTAAGAAATATTTGATAGGTCCAATCATGCTCATTTATAATTCACTTTTCATCTCCTTGGTAAATTCTACACTTAGTTTGTCATTACCTCCAAAGATAATGTCATCAACAAAAATAGCAACGAGTAATAATCCTTCATCTGTCTCTCTTATGAACAAATTATAGTTTGTTGCTCCTTTTCTGAATCACATCTTTGTTAAGTAACCATCAAGTATCTCATACCAAGCTATTGGGGCCTAGTTCAGTCCATATAGTGCTTTCTTTAATCTGCATACCATGTCTAGTTTGTCTGAGATTTTGAATCCTTTAGGCTTCTCTATGTAGACTTCTTCCTTCAAGTCACCATTTACAAAGGCTGATTTAACATCCATTTGATATACCTTAAAGTTCTCAAATGTTGCATCAGCCAAAAACAATTTAATAGCTTCTAGTATGCTCACAAGGGAAAATGTATCAGTGTAATATATTCCTTCTCTTTGTGCATATACTTTACATACTAATCTTGCTTTGTTTCTTACCACTATGCCTTCTTCATTCATTTTGTTCCTGAATATCCACTTTGTCCCAATCACATTTTTGTCATGAGGTATAGGAACCAGTTCCCATGTATCATTCTTTATTATCTGATCCATTTCTTCTTGCATAGAACTTTGCCAATCTGAATCTTTACACACATCTTCAACACTTAAAGCTTCAATTTGAGAAAGTAGGCATACCTCTTCATCCGTGTTTGGACTTTTTCTCTGGATCTTGTCAAGATTTTAGCACTCTGATCTCCAATGATGTCTTCCTTAGAGTGCTATTTGGATGTGTATTTTGAGTTCTTAGGAATGACACTCACATCTGTAATCTATGGTTCTTCTTGACTTGGTTTAGCTTTGTTGCATGAAACATCAATACAATCAAACATCTCTTCCATAACTATGTCTTTATTGATGGGTCTGGGTTCTTCTTCAATCATAGGAGCACATTCATAGTATCTTTCTTGAATCATAAACTTCTCATTAATCTTCACATGAGTACTTTCAATGATCTTCTTCAATCTAAGTTTAAAACATCTATAGGCTTTTCTTTTAGTAGAGTAACCAAGAAAAATTCCTTCATTGCTTCTAGCATCAAAATTGCCAATGCTAACATCTCTCTTAATGTAGCACTTGCTTCCAAAGATTCTAAAGTATTTTACAGTAGGTACATTACCAAACCAAAGTTCATATGGTGTCTTGTCTGTGCCTAGCCTCAAATGTATTCTATTGATAGTGTAAACTGTAGTGTTGACTGCGTCTCTCCAGTAGGTATGGGAAACCTTTCCTTCAATCATGATAGTGCGCATTGTGTCAAGTATTATCTTGTTCCTCCTTTCTGCTATCCCATTCTGCTAAGGGGTTCTAGGTGCACTTAATTGTCTTTTGATTCCATGTTCTTCACAGTAGTCATAAAACTGGTTAGAGGTGAATTTGCCTCCTCTATCAGATCTCAGGCATTTTTATCTTTAATCCAAATTCATTCTCAACCTTAGCTTTGAATACTTTGAACTTCTCAAAATCTTCAAATTTTTCTTTTAAGAGCGCAAACCACATCATCATTGAGAAATCATGAACAAACAAAATAAAATACCTTTCTCCATAGTATGATCTTGTTTGAGTAGGTCCACATAGGTCTGTATGTATTAGATCTAATTTGTTTTTAATAGAGTCTTATTTGCTCCTGAATGAGGTCCTCACATGCTTCCCCATCACACATTCCCTGCACATGGTGTCAACTGGTCATGCAATGCTAGGAAGGTCTCTTATTTCCTTTACATTACTTATCTTGACTATGTTTTCAAAATTGATATGATAGAGTCTCTTGTGCCATAGCCAACTGTCATCTACTTTTGCAACAAAACAACTTACTTCTGAATTGAGCTGAAAAACATTACCTTTGGTCTTTGAGCTTGATGCAATCATGTATCCTTCTCTGTTATTGATAATGTACTGTTTGTTTTTGAATTCCAACTAATATCCTTTATCAAGCAACAATCCAACACTTAGTAAGTTATGATGCAAACCATCAACATAGAGAACATCATCTATCTTGTTCTTTCCATCTATGGTGATAGAACCTCTGCCTATGATAGGTTTGGGAGTGTTAAGTCCAAATCTAACCATGCCACCTTTTTACTTGTCCAAATGTATGAATTTTTCTTTGTCTCCTATCATGTGGTGTGAACATCCGCTGTCAATGATCCAGTCAGTCCTGATGTCTGCTTTGGAAACTAATGCTAACTCTTGTGCTTTTTATTCATCTTCTTTATCCATTTCTTCAAGCATCTTCTCAATGTTTTTAATGGCAATGAATCCAATTTCATCTTCTCTTGGGTCATCATCAGTTACACCATCTTCAACATGATAACATTCTTCAGTGTACTTAGGTTTGTAATCTGATCTGAACTTCTTGACTCTTGTAGGGCACTTGGATGCAAAGTGACCAACTTTGTTGCATGAAAAAAATTTGAATGGTAGCTTTCCTTCATATTTCCCTTTACCTTTCCTTTCCATCTTGGAAATCATGGCAATGATTTCTTCTAGCTCTGTATCCACTTCTTCATTATTACTGGAGTTGCTTATAGATTTCTTGTTGTGGAATGTGGCTTTGAAGGTTGTCTCACTTTTAGGTTCTATCTTCAATCTAGATATCTCAAATGCAGATATTTTGCTGATCAAAGTCTCCCTCTTAAAGTCTTTTGAAAATTGCATAGTCTCATCTAAGATATTGATCTCGATCTCATAATCTTCTGTCAATGTGGTCATTAATTTGTCCATTATATCTTCCTCTGATATTTCTCCACCATTGTTTCTTATACCTGATACTGCTTCATTAACCCTCTAATTGTAAGCTCTGATGTTTTCTCTAGGTTACATTTCTAAGTTGTTGTATCTTTTCTTCCATGTCTTTCTATGCTCATTCTTGGCTTGGATGTCTCCTTCAAAAATATCTTCCAAGTATTTCCATATAGAATATGCTTTGTCTGCCTTCTTGATTTTAGAAAATTCACTATCAGATAGGGCGTTGATTAGGGATTCTTTGGAAATAGCATTCTGAGTGAATACTTCCTTTTGTTTCAGAGTAGAGTCTTCTGTTGCAAGATCTTTTAGAGTAGGAACATCAACTTCTTGTGTAGAAACTTCATAGATCTCAAAACCCATGCATTGTAGATGTGTTATCTTTTTTTTCCATTCAAGATAATTTTCTCCATCGAAATTAGGACTCACTTTCCTAAAGTATGCCATTTGATCTACCTTAAGCTATTAGGCTTTCTCTCCAAGGCACTTAGCTCTGATACCAATTGTTGGAATATTCCCAAGGATAACTGAGAGGGGGGGGGTGAATCAGTTATCCATCAATTTAATTTTCTTTTCTCTTTCTTAAATGTAATTTGATATAAAGTAAATGCACATTCAGATAACACAATAGAGTACTCAACAATTTTGGTTACGAGGAAACCAAATAGGTAAAACCCCGGTGGGAATTAGCACCCAAAAATAACTGCACTAGTTTATAATGATCCCTATTAGAAGATCTTACAAACCTATTAAGAGTTGATCTTTACAATACAAGAAGTATAGAGACCTGGTTAAAGGTCGGACCCTATTAGGAGTCTTTTACAAATAACCCTGTTAAGGGTGAGGACTCACTGTCCAACAACTCACTACTAAGATGGTGAAGGCTGCAACCTTCAGTAGAACATATATATATTATATCTGGTAAATGAACTATTTGAGTAGACCTGTTGTCTTGATCAGTTCCAATGAATTACAATCAACTTCTGTTTCTTCACATAGATCTTCAACTTATTCTTTCTGACTTTCTACTCTTCTCTGTCTTTTCTTTTTCACTGCCTTTTCACACTTAGCAAACATAATAGAACTTCTATATGTATCTTCACCAAGGATAAGGTCACAATGGTATCTGGAAACCTTCATCAACTTTCTTGTTGTCTCAACCAAGAACACAATCAAGATTAAGACCGCACAACTCAAACTGAATAGACGTGATGCTTCACAAAGTTAGCTTCACCAAATTAACTCTATCATCAATATTATGTTGAAACATGTTTAGTGCCTTTGGATAATGATCTTTAACTCATAACTAAACATGAATACAAACATGCATATCCCGAAGATAGGTGCAACTCAATAGACACTATATTTACATTGGATCTTAATAGATAAACTCCAAAAATTATAACTACCATAACTGATTAATCATAACTCAATTGTAACTAGATATCTGACTTGCATGAATGAACATAGCGTCTAGAACATGTATACACCATGGAAATAAACACACATAGCTCCAAAACATCTAGACTGATAATTACATACAAGATACCTATTGTATATTATATGTTGTCATCAGTGACAAACATAGAAACAACTATTTGCATAGAGGAAAATCTCCAACAGAAAGAAATATCAAGCCATGACTTCTACTTGGTGCTTACTAGATTCCTACTCTTTAGCCCTTAAACTCACAAAGACTTTCCACCTTCTATCTTGTAAATTATTCTTGCAGAGGTGAGGAGTTGTTCTGAGACATTCAAATTTAATCAATTATAGGTGTTAGGAGTCCCTCTTGATTCATATTGCTATTTGATTTCTTCAATTGGATTCAAAATAGACCTAATGGCTACTAGCCCTATTAGGTCTCCTATTCTATGAAAATAACCTAGATTTTCACTTCTTTCGCAAAGAACCTTGCAAATTTTCTTTGGATTCTTGGTTCATTTGACAACCTATCAAGGATTTTTGGTGTCTTAGGTTTGCATCCCTCCGTACGAATTCCTAACCAAAAATCTATGGTTTTAGGAGGTTTTTAGGTCTTCACTGGTTTCTTGTCTAGTCTACAAGTTTTAGGCCCAAATATGAATTGACACGATGTTCTCCTCTTCACCAAATCTTTATAAGACTCCTAGATTCATTTTCCAATAGCTGATTGGCTCTTTAGTTGACATCCCTACAAGTAAAGAACTCTGCAACAGTGTCTTCCCTAGTTGGGCTCATCACTGGCTCGCCTAGGGAAAGACCTTAATAATGATTCCTCTACATTTGAGGGCCCAAGATCCTATAAAAATTATGTAAATCTAGTCTAACCACTATCCCAAATAGGTCGTATAGATTGAATGGTTTGATAGTGAGTTAGGGCTCTATCTTCAAGAACTACCTTGTTTTAACAAGTGAGCAGTGCAAAACAAAAGTATTTACATAAAAATAATGAAATAACTTCAAAAAACAAAACCAAAGGAATGCAAAAACTAAAAACAACTACTCTAAGCCATGCATGAGCTACAGTATTGAATTCAATCCATTTTCAATCTACTGTTACTCAATAACTAACTAAATGCACACCAAAATCAGCACTGCTCTATATTGTTCAAAACCAATTCCATACAATAGGTGTCTAACACTGAGATTAGGTCATAACATGTATTAAATAGTAAAACCATGCCTTTGGTTTCCACTTAGGTCACTTCTCCATCATTTTTTCAAAACTTGGATAATGTTGTCCTAGCAACTTTTAAATGTCGCAAAAGTTGTTGAGCAACTTTTCTTACATCTTTTTGCAATTTTTTACAACTTAATGCAAATGATATTCAAAGATAATATAACCTCATCCTAGAATTCTATCTTGGTTCAAAAATTATTCTAAACATCTCCAAGACATAATGACATCTTGACAACATCATCATCTCTACTAACCAATCAGGAGGCTTTACAACATTTTAGCCCCTAATTGCAACTTTCTAAGGACGTAAGACTTAACTAGACCCTAATCCCTATTTTACCCACACACTATGGTCAACATGAAATTTTGAAATATACAACATGCCTCAGAGGGCTCACAAAAAAAAATCTCATAGGATTAACTATCAACCCATGGGTGCTCCTACACTATTCTCCTCCTCTGCACAAGGTTAAGGAAAATGGGGATATCAAAGAGATATCAATGTCAAGCTTCTTGAAATTTCTTTCCTCGACCCATGTAGCATTAGATTCAAGGTGATCCTTCCATTGGACCAAGTGATCCATATACACCTTGTGCTTGGTTGTCTTCTTCACTCTGGACTGTAAAATATTTTCTTCTTGAGGCTTATATTTTGGAGGTAAATCTATTATACCGACATCTTCTAAGATCTCTTGACTATTTTGGTTTACTTCTAACAATTGTCCCTTGAACTTTACCAAGTCTGGTATATTAAATATTGGTGAGGTGTCCAAATCTGAAGAAAGTTCCACCTTATAGGCATTTTTCTCATACTAAGCTAGTATCTTGCATGGTCCCACTCTTTTCATCTGCAACTTTGTAGGCATTCCTTTCTGTAATATGGATTTGTTTAGATGAACCATGAGATAGTCTCCTAATTCAAACTGAACATCTCTCCTTTTTTCATCCACCTTAGATTTTATTTTTTGAGTAGCTTTTGTTATAGTCTTCTTAACTTGCTCTTGAATCTCCTTCATTGTCTGAGAGAAGTCTTTTGCATGACCACTCCTATACTCCATGGCTCCTAGATCTCTGAGTTCACACACTCCCCTTGGTTTCCTCCCATATAATATCTCAAAAGAACTTATGTTAGTGGTCCAATTAACATTTCCATTATAGGCATATTCAACTTGTGGTAGAACTAGATCCCATGTTTTACCATACTCTTTAGTTAGGCATCTAAGTAATTTAACCAACACCCTATTAATCACCTCAGTTTGACCATATGTCTATGGATGGTAAGACGATACAAAGGAAAATTTAGTACCCAATCTACTCCATAGAGTCTTCCAAAAATGACCTATAAACTTGACAATCCTGTCTGACACAATGCTTAGGGGAATTCCATGTATTCTTACAACTTCCTTGAAAAAGAGATGAGCTATATATCTTGCATCGTGGGTATTCTTGTAAGGAATAAAGTCACTCATTTTTTAAAATCAATCTTCCACCACATAGATGTTATCCAATGTTGTCATTGTCTTAGGAATCCCTACTATAAAATCCATGTTGATGCATTCCCATGGTCAATTGGGAATGGGAAAAGGTTGGTACAAACCTGCATTACTAGCTCCCCCTTTTTCTTTCATACAAACTACACATTGTTGAACATACCTTCATATATCTCTAGGCAACTTGGGCCAATAATAGAACCTCTAAACTAACTCCATGGTATTGTTGATGCCAACATGACCACTAAGGCTACCATTGTGCTTCTCTTGAATGAGATTATCCCTCATTGAACCCTTAGGGACACATAGTTGATTCCCTTTAAACAAAAGACCACTATGTGATGTATATTCTACAAATTCACTATGAAAGTGATTTTGAAAATCAAAACATACCTAATAGGCTTCTGAGAAGTCTTCATCATCCTTATAGAGGTCCTTAAAAATCTCTATGCCAATGCTTTGGAGTTGAACTTCTTGTACTGTCAACAATCTCCTGGTCAAGGCATCTACCACCTTGTTCAACTATCCCTTCTTGTGTTTGATAGTAAATGTCAAGGCTTGTAGATAATCCATCCACTTTATGTGTCTATTTCTCAATTTTTCTTGTGTGTTGATGTAAATCAAGGCTTGGTTGTTTGTGAATACCACAAACTCCTTAGGTAGGCAATAATGTCTCCACTTCCTAAGTGACTGTACTAGAGCATACAACTTTAATTCATAAGTTAAATACTTTTTCTTAGCTTTGTTGAGCTTCTCACTAAAGAATGATATAGGCTTGTCATCCTGGCTCAACACTCCTCCTACTTCCACTCCATTTGCATCACTCTCTATTGTAAATATTTTTTCAAATATAGGTAACAAGAGGATAGGTTGGGTATCTACCAGTTGTTTCAACTTCTCAAATGATTGACCTACTTCATGAGTCCACTTGAATTTTGTTTTCAATCCACCTTTGATGGTGTAGCAGTAGTGGACAAATACCACTGAAATTTGTTATAAATTTTCTATAAAAATTGAGCTAACCCATGAAAGCTCCTTACCTATATTCCTGTGGTCAGTGTTAGCCAGTTCAAGATAGCCTCCACCTTGCTTGGGTCCATCTTCAATGAACCTTGAGACACTAAAAATCCCAAGTACACAAGTTCTTATTAGAAGAATTCACATTTCTCCAAGTTAATAGATAATTATTCCTCTTGTAGTCTTTTGAGCACTATCTCCAAATGTTTTAGATGCTCCTCCTTTGTTTTTCTAAACATGAGTATATCATCAAGATATACCACTACAAATATACCAGTGTAATCTTTTAGCACTTCTTCATTAGCCTCATGGATGTGCTAGGGGAATTTGTAAGCCCAAATGGTATAACTCTCCACTTATACAACCCTTCAATTGTTTTCAAGGCCGTCTTCCATTCATCCCCATCCTTTATCCTAATCTGGTGGTATCCACTTTTAAGATCCAATTTATTAAAAAATTTTGCCCCTCAAAGACAATCCTTCAAATCCACAATCCTAGGTATAGGATATCTATATCTAATAATAATCCTATTAATATCCCTATAATTAGTCCAAATTCTCCACTTACCACCTTTCTTAGATGTCAAAACCATAGGTACTGCACATGGGTTGATGCTCTTCTTTATTAATCCTTGGTCAAGTGGATCCTGCACTTGTCCTGCTACTTCTTGTTTCTCCTCTAGTGTGTGCTTGTAATATTATTTGTTTGGAAATGAATCCCTTGGGATAAACTCTATTTGATGACTTATAGACCTCTTAGAAGGTAGGGTTGCTGGTGTACCATTAGTGACTATGTCTTTGAAACTTCCAAGAAGTGCTAGAACCTCCATTGGTATACGTGCTTGTGTAGTCTTTTCTACTTCTTTAGGCTTCACAAATATGGAATAGCCCTCACTACCTTCATGTTGAAGAGTTTCCATGAACTCTTTCCCACTGCTAAGTAACACACTAGGAGTCTTTGACTAGTCTCCTTCTTCATCTAGCAAAGACTGTATTTTCAATGTCTTGCCATCCTTCTTGAATGAGACTGTATTTTATTTCCTATCATAAATGGCTCCTTTGTCATATTTCCATGGTTTTCCCAATAGGATATGGCATTAATCCATAGGAAACACATCACATATTAACTTATCTTTGTATCCTCCAATGGAGAATTCAACCCATGTTTATTCATTTACAAGGACACTTTGTGATGTAGGAGCATCCTTGGATTCTTAGTAATCTTGTATCGCACAAAACATATTTTCTTTGAAGATTACTTCATGTATTTTGATGAAGTGTTAATCGGCTGAAGGAGTGTTGTTGTTTGAAATTTGTATTTCCCGAGGGGCTCAGTCGCTAAAGAACTAAAAAATGCTAGTGCTTAGTAGAACTTTCTCAGCGATGCATGTGGTTCTTGGTCATCATATTTTCTCGGTGATTCCTGTCTTGCTCGACATCTATTGGTTGTTATCACTCAGCAATGTTGCTGACACTCGACAGTTTGGGCTGGCCGATTTGTTCTCTTGCGGATCCCAGAGGTTGACTTGGTGCATTTAATATATGTAGCATGGAATTTAAATTAGATCTATCATTGGGGATTGTGGGGACCTAAATCTGGGTTGTTGGTTTCTCCTATGTTTGTTTTTGTGGCCAACCTATTGTTTTCCTCTTGTATTTAAGTAGTCTTATGTTCTTATCTTAGGTTGTTAGCTATTTTTCTTGCAGAATTGATTATAATGACAATAAATGCCAGACTCTCTTATACCCAAGTTAGATTCTCACAAGGAAAAGGGATAATTAACAAGGATAGAAAATCCTTCTACACTTTGGGCTCCACACACCTAGGCAAGTACACCTTTGAAAGAGTATCAAATTTCAATAGTTTTAATAGTGGATTAAGGATTGGAGATCCTTCTTATTTTTATGCCATTTAGGCCTAAGAAGGCTAACCTATTGATTCACTCTTCAAGGAATCACAAAGATGAATTGTACTAAATATAATTAACTAGACTTGTACTTGAAATAACATGAATATAAAAATTGATTGAATTTGAATTTGATGATAACAACCACTTGTTAGCATTTATGACCAGTGCCTAATCATGGGTGATAGAGTCAAAACAGAGCATACATATATTAAAAATAATCAATGGAAATGCAAATGAACCCTAGATGGAATGCCTTGCAAACTATCCTCTCATCCTCACACCCATGTATCAAATCCCTGCATAAACCCTAATCCTCTGCAATCATCTACAAGATTTAAAATTTTCCTTGAAAGCAACTCATAGACAAGAACATGACTACCTTATAACCAGTATACCCAAAGTGCCTTGCAAATTGAACATACAAGAATTAATAGTAAATGCAAGAAGACATCATAGATATCAAAATGGAGATTCCATTGTATTTTATTAATGTAGATTTGAATACCAGTACATTCGCAAAGACTCAAAACCAATAGTCAGACCCAATTCAGTAATCTGCCTTGTAGTCTTATTTTTTACCATCGTTATTACAAAATTACAACTTGATACTTATAGGCAGCCACAGTCATCTTGGAATCATTTTGGAAAATAAGGATGCAACAAGATACAGATGACTGGACTAGATGACAAAATACAATTTCAATAAGAGACAAAACTTTAGGTGGAAGGGAATAACAAATTTTGCTATGAGCCAAGTAATCTTTTGTCCTGTGACTGCCTGGTTGCTTGAAATTGCTCCGAGGTGGATGAGTCTTTGTTACCTGGATCTTGTCCTTTTGTTGACACAGAGGCCCCAATATTTGATTTGTTCCAAATGCTCAACTTCTTTGGTGTCAGCTGTCCCCTTTATGTTTGTCATCTCATGTTGTCGAGGTGACTATTCCACACTTGCTAACCCATGTAGCGAACACCTCATCACTTGGCCAACTAAAGCTGAGAACTTCATCTTTTTGGCTACTAAACTCTTCCAAATCACCATTAGCCTTCTCAACTTTTGCCTCCCATGATTCAAATAATGCCTTGGCTTTATTCAAAATATCTATAGTCAGCACAAACCATCCAGTATTTGCCAATGTGATAATACTTTTTGTCCTACTAGTCAGTGCTTCATTTAACTACCTCAGCCATAGGGCTTCATTCTTTATGTTCCCATCTTCTTTGAACATATTAGGATACATATAATATCTATCCTTGGAAAATTCTCCTCTCAAAACTGTGACCCTCTTTATGGCCATGCTCTTCTTGATGTCTAAATTAACCATCAGTTTGAGACATTTATGGGTGCTCATTAGGGTGATATCAATATTATTCTACTCTTTTGATAGGGAGTAAAATGATTTAACATGGGCTTCCTTCCCTCTCCATTTACTCATTATTAGATCCCATTTTCCCTTTTCATCCTCATATCTGTTGGTGATGCTTACAATCTTTTTTCCCAATAGGTAGAGGTTAGAGAGGTTGACCTCACTGGCACACCTTTTGAGGTTGGAGAATATTTGATCATAATGTTTTTTCTTTACCAACTCATCAACCTCTTTGTATGCCAGGGAATCCTCAAGATCCATTTTTCCCTCTTCTTCTAACCTTGTTCTTTCATCTATCAACCTATTTTTCTCAGCCTCCAATTCTACTCTTTTAGCATCAATGGCCTCTTGAGTAGTAGGACTTAGAGGTGCAGGGGATGGGGGATATGTGATAAATGGACTAGAGGAGGAGGGATGATGAGGTTCCTGATTAATTAGTCCTTGGGGCACAAGTTGGATCTTTTGTTTACCCTCCAACTCTGCTATTCTGTTGTCTTTCATCAAGGATTTGACCTTCTCCTCATTATAAGCCTTGAGTACAAGCTCATATTTCTCATTTAGATTAACATAGGCCTCCTTTTCTTTCTCTGATACTTTCATGCTTAAATTGGCTACTTGTACAACAAGGTTAACCACTTCAGTCCCTGAGGTGTTAGCAACCCTCTTCACAATTAGACTGCCTGTGTCTCTAGTCTCATCATCTTCTGTTATTCTCCTTTTGTCTTTTTTCTTTAGTGACCAGATGGCCAAAGCTGCATGATCCTCACTAAACTGGGCACCAATTAATGTCCCAGTAGTAGTCATAGGTTTGGCTTGTTTTCTCACAGCATCAAAGACCACTGCATCCACTAGGTCCCATTGTGGCAATATGAGAACTCCTTGCCTTTTGACCATCTGTCTGCCCTCTTCAGGAGTAATTTTATCAAATTTTGATATCATTTCTTGCTTAAATTCTTTCTCTATATCCTCCTTGGCAGAGTTGGGTTGAGCCTCTAGCATCTTCTGGCATTTATTATGGTACTCATCAATATGGTATCTCCATAAGAATTGAATGAAATCCCTAGTTTTGATGAAACTGCCATCAGACAAGAATTCATCACTGGCTTGTTTGGTCACAGGATCTAATTACTTACCAGAAAATTCTGCCACTGTGAGGTCAGATGCTGTATGTCTAGGTGCCTCTGGCATCCCTTCTTGTATTTCTTGAGTGGTAACAACCACTTCACCAGCATTCCTCATTTTTACTAATTGTTCAGCAATGGTCTGGTCATCATACTGCATGGGGGATTGGGAAGGAGAATACAGTTCACTCCCCTAATCTTTTGTTTCCATCCTTTGCCTCTTGGGAGAGGGTACCTCTTGAACATCAATATATATTGGCCTCTTTCCCTTATGTTGTATGGACTTGTCAACTTTGGGAGCAATAGTGGTATATCCTCTTCTCTTATACCCCTTATAGTTCCCTGGTGGAACTATTATGCTCTGTGGAAATTTATTCAAAATAACAAGAGCCCTTTCTGGATCACTCTCAACTTCTCTCTTCCTCTTCTCATTTAGATTTTGTATTATTCCCTCAAAAAGATTCATCAGGGAATCAATTTTGTAAGACCATGGGAAAAAATCCCTTAATGGATCATAAGTCTTGTCAAAATTATGAACAAAGTCCAAAGACTTCTTGTATGCCATCCATTTTTCCTTCCTGATTTCTTGAACATCTAGGTCAAAATTTTTCTTGATGATATCTTCTGGATAATTTAATTGATGCTTTAACATTATAGAATTAGTTCTCTTCTTGAACATACCCATGATAAAATCCTCATTATCTGCACATCTGGACACAGAAGTGGCTAAGTGATAAGGCTCAAAATATTTATCAAACTGTGTCCACCCACCTTTGGTTATGATAAAGTGATGGG
>MU224828.1:349782-363068 GCA_018584345.1 Thuja plicata | reverse complement strand
AATTAAATCATGTTGATTTAATTAATTAAGTTATTACTCTTTAGTGCTTAAGCTTTCTCTTAGGTGCATTAATAATAAATTCTTTTATTAATTATTAATGTGCAACCTAGCTTTTTTAGGCTTTAGGTTTTTGTTCACCTTTATAGGTTGAACCTTGTAATTCTTTTTTAATTAATTCAGATTATAATTTTGCTCTCACCTTTTGAGTAACTTCTGAGTTCTGCTTTTTCCTCCTTCTGCTTCTCTCTTGTAACAGGTTATTTGCATGCAGGTATTCTTGGCATTCTGTGGATTTGTATTTCTCAAATCCTACAATATTAACAAGCCATATAACTAGACATACTATACCAACTACTAGCAAGATACAACTGCTGATAATGATTTTCTTTCTAACTAACTCAGGCATACTTATAGCAAGGTCTGATTTCTGATCATCCAAAGGATGAGAGCATACTCTCTACTTGCAGAGCTATTCTAGATTCTCTAAGACTTACCCTACTCTGAATGCCTTCCTTGAGTCAAAACTCTTCATTATATAGGCTCAGAGGAGGAAGGGAGAGTCTTGATGCATGCCGCATGGCAATAATCATTCGGACCGCTTATTGATGCGAGGTGCACTACCAAAAGTAGATGCCCACTATGACCTGTGTGTCAGTCTAGGTGGACCCCAATATCTATAGAACAATGTAGTGGCAGACAAATGAGTGGGGACATGCAACTCATGATGCATTCACTTTACATCTGAAAGTGACTACGGAGATATCCATTTTTAATCCCATGAAGAGAGAGAAACATGGGTCCTATTAAGGAATTGGATTAACCCTTTTGAATGGTAGTTGAGTCTACCCTCAGTTTTGTTCATCCAGACTTGAGTTACTGGAGTTTATAATTTAACCAAACAGTCGGGTAGATTACATTAAACCAGAGCCATAATAAGTCAAGTTCTTTTGAGGAAAGGAATCAAAAACCTATTTGGATAGATTTTGGGGAAAAGATAGGGATTAGTTTTACCCGAGGGATTTACCCAAAACTAATTTATCTTATCGGATGATTTCTCAAGAAGAGAGAATAGATGACAACCTCATCTACTAGGCATCACTGTCGGTAAAACCGTCAATGCATCCCAAACAATAGCAGTTCTTATGTGGTTCTTCTCTGGTACATGGAGGATGAAAAGGATCAGGTTCCTTCCATATTATCTTTAGAGTTTTGGTTTTGCAGGGACCGTGAATTCCTTGGGACTGAGCCAGTGTGTTTCCTAGGTTTGATCTATAGGTGGAAGTGGAGATCCATACAAAGGCTTCATTTTCCTGAAGATGTTAGAGTCGGGACCCTATGGTCCAATGTTGAAACATGGGTGCATGTACACACGGTCCATAATTCATGTATATTTTTCTATTAATGAGTGTATCTTCTGATGATCCAAAGGTAAGCCACCATAGAACACCATAGTAGCCTAAAAATTCCAGAGGAAAGGTGGTAGGATATGGACCCTGGAAGAGATCTTTGATAAGTTGAACTCCTTGTTCCTAGTGTAACCATCTTTCTGGTCTTTGAATTGGTGGATTGAGAAATTGACTAGGTATTTGATATTGAATTGTTGGTGTGCAAAGAAACTGTGCAATTTCCTCATCCACTGGTTCATCAGTATTGTCTATCTAAAAAATGCTGCTAGAATCCCAGATGTTTGGAGCTGTTAGGATCATTTTTGCCTGTAACATGCGAAGTCTGTCAGAGAGATAATCATTAGATAAATTAAAAAAATTTCTATCTCTCCATTCAAATGGATTGGTGCTGAAGTTTGGACAACTTTCTTCCCACCAGCGTTCCTTGCAGATGCAGACAATCCTTACATGGCATGTAGCTTGCGGTGCTCCTTGTCTTGTTAGGAAATCTGTGAAGATATTTTTATCTCTGAGAATATGTTCAATGTCAAAATCAAAGGTGTTAAGAAATTGAGCCCATCTGAGAAGGCATCCTCTGATTACCTTGTCTTTAGATTCTTTCTTAAAGAATCCTCTGAGATTTTGGAGATCACTTCTAATCAGAAATCTTTTATTAGCAATAAACATATAATTTTTTTTTAAAGAATTGATTACTGCTAAGATTTCCTTATGTGTATTGTGGTAATTGATTTCACTTCCTTTGAAGTTACCAGATGCATACCTTACGATTTCCTCTTTTCCTTGAATGTTCTTTTCTTTTAGAATGCCAGCCCAGGTATGTTCGCTAGCATCTGTTTCTATTACTTTTGCACCAGGTCCAGGTAGGTGCAGAGCAGTGAGCTAAGTACATTTCTGTTTGATGCATTCAATTGCTTGATTATGATTTTCTGACCAAGCAGGAGGATTCTTCTGAAGTAACTTATTTTCTATTAGTCTGTCCTGTGCAATATTAGAATAGAATCCTACAATGTAATTGACTAGACCTAAGAACCTTTGAAGTTCTTTGATAGTAGTGACTGGAAGATTGGCAATTCATTCAAGTATGTGAGTTTGTGCTTCCATTCTCCCCCTTGGTAAAAGATGAATGCCAATGTAAATAATGGAGTCTTGGGCAAAGTGTGATTTAGTGGGATGCACGGCGAGACCATGGTGTTGACAGATTTGTAAGAACTGACGTAGGTGGTCAAGATGTGTGGAGGGACTTTGGCTAAACACAAGGATATCATCAATATAGGGAATGATGAATTTGGAGTATTTTCAAAAAATATTATCCATGTGTTGCTGGAATATAGATGGTGCCATCTTAATACCAAATGGAAGGACATTCCATTTGTAGAGACCTTGAGGGACATAAAAGGTTGTCTTGAAACGGTCATCGGGATGGACGGTAACTTGCCACAACCCTTTGGTTAAATCAAACTTGGAATAAACATGACTCCCTTGGATAGAATGCCAGATGTGATCTTTACTAGCCAGTGGATACTGGTTATCAAGCAAACAACTATTTAAAGGTTTATAGTTGACAACTAACCTTTTTTTGGATAACTCTTGGCCTTGCTCATCAATTTGGGAACGTAAATGGCATGACATGAAAATGGTGATGAGGAAGAGGATATAAATCCTTGGTCTAAGAGTTCTTCAATTTCCTTTTTACAGAGCTCTGTCTCCTGTGGACTCATGATAAAGTAGTTAGCTTTAGATTTAGGAAGAGTTTCCCTACCATCAGGATCCTTCTGTAAAGGTAATCTACAGGTTATATTACACTGTTGCTTTTTGAGATCTTTTGTCATTACTGTTGAACTGAAATGTTGTTTCAATAGTTCCAAATGAGAAGCTAAAGCTTCCACTTGTTTTGTAATCCAGGCCATATTCCTGGATTTGACTACCACTGGTTCTACTTTGCTGGTGTAGGCAAATTCAGTCTGTAGCCATGGTACCTTATGATGATTCAGACTGATGGATTCTTTAGTAATGAGAATTGGTTCCCACTGTTGCATTGTTGTGCTGCCAATGATACTATCATAACCATCAATTTCATAATGGACAAATGTTAGTTCATCTTGGTTTCCATCTTCAAATTCAATAGGTGCCTTACACACCAGATTAGACATATGCTTTCCATTCCCAAAAGTAATTTCTGTGTTACCTTTTATCCACTGATCGAGAGGAAAATAGTGATATCTAGCTATATTCAGATCAAAACTAGTATCCCATAGGAAGGCTAAGGGATAAGAAGTTGTACCTCTAAAATGTATACGAAGTTCCAAACCTGGGAAAGATGTCTGAATTGGTTTGTTTGTGACTCTACAGTGTTGATTGTGCTGCACAAAGTTTTCTTCATCTTCTTGCTCATAGACCTCTGTCTTTTCTTCTTCAATTTGTTCTCCAATGTTTGGATCAAGTCCTTCTGCTACCATGGCTGTATGCATATACGGACTGTACGATTTTTCATGGCAGAATAAATCATCAATGGTAGGAGTAAGTTGAGGTGCTGTTTCTGCTAGATTCATCTTGGAAGAGAATTGCTCTAATTCTTTTCCCTTTTCTAATTCTTCTTGAAGATTTTCATTCTCTTCTTTAGAGAGTTCTTCAAGTTCTGTTCTGGCTTGGTTGATAACTTTTTTGAGAAATTCCTTGCAGTGTTGTCACCAGATTGTGCGAGCCATGCTACCTGGTGCAAGGGCTTCTACCATAGTCTTTTGGCCAATAGGATTGTATGTGTGAAACAGACTAGGGCGAGTAGATCTTAATGGTGGTCTGTAGGAACTTGGACCATGACGACCTCCAAAACTAAGAGACCTTTCCTTTTTCAATGGAGGAATCTTGTATCCATGATCTAGACTGTGACTACTAGTTGAATGACTAGCTAGTAGTTCTATTTTCTAGGCCTCTAGATTTACCAATCTGAGTTTTTTTCTATGCTAGGTTTCTGGACCCATATTCATTGCTTTCTATTTTCTTTCATGCTCACTGATTTCTGCTATGATCCTTTCTAGGGCTTGTTGTGAATCAGGAGTTCCTCTCATCATTCTAGAGTAGAATGATACTTCAGAATCAGTATCCGATTCTAGATGTTCTTGAGAATCAACAAATTGTTCAGGTTCAGATTGTTTTGATTTGATACTATAATTAGTATCTTCTTCATCAGAAAGAATGACATCCTCAGAGTTAGAGGGGTATTCATTAATAAACACAAATTTTTCTGGATCTTCTAATCCAGAATCTTTCAGCATCCTTGCTTTACCTTTAAATTTGGCTTTGTTTCTATCAGGACACTTATTGGTGAAATGCTCGCCTTTGCAAATGTAATAGGTAGGTTTCCATTTACTTTTTCCTTTGAACCTACTCTTTTTGCGAAAATAATATTTTTGCAAAAATAACATTTTTGCTGACTGTATTTCTTTCTTGAAGACTTTCCTATTCTGTTTGAGCACTCGACACATCCTTTGTCACATTTTTGTGCCTGTGGAAAATTTTACCACATCCATATAATGGTGTTAAATATTTACATATAGTAGGAGATATAAGAGGTTTTACTCTTTTCAATTCCTTTCATTTATTGACTTCAAGACAAACTGATTCATTAATTTCTTTCAGGAATTGAATTAACTATGGGAAGGTTAATTCCTTGACAGTCAAATTCTCATCTACTAGGTTCTCTAGTATTCTCTTATGATAATAATATCCTAAGCCTTCAAATCTTTTTACAAAAATGGAGTACATAAACTCCTGGTTCTGTTCATGTATAGATTGATAGAAGTTGATGAATTGTTCTGCATAGTACTCATCAAATTTGGACAGGTCACAACATTTATTGTTGATGAATCTTCTATAGGTTGTACTTTCTAGAGCATCTATTTTTCCTACGAACATTCTTATCAACTGAGCACATACCTGATCTATACCATTGTTAATTAGATTAGTTCTATAAGTACTATCAAGACGATCCCAAACTCTTTTAGCTATTCCTATAAATGAATTTAGAGCCTGTTAGATTATGTCTTGTTTTGATACACCAGTATTTGTGGCCATATAATTGATTACCCATGCTCTAATAGCATCTATGTTTCTGAGATTCTCAGTTGTGTCATAGGTATCAAAATTTACTAGTGGCGGTGTATCTGCTCTAAAATTATAGAGATTTCTAAATGGATCATTTCCTCTAGTGCTTGGTCCTCTTGTCATCTGAATCTTTCCTTTTCTTTTCTCTTCTGGAGTTGCTATTATCATAGTTCTAGTAGAATTATCGTAGATTTTTTCAATCTCTGGTTCAAGAATATCTGTTGTTAGCCCTTTTCCCTTATACTGGGCTTGTAGATAGTTGGCTGGTGTCTAAAAAGTTCAAGGACTTGATAGGTCAGGTTGACTGTATAGACAAGTTCTGAAGCTTGTCTATCAGATTATCCACTTGGAATTTGATGTCAGTGGATTCTTTCAACACATCATCCACTTGTGATTTGATTTCTGTGGATTCTTTTATAACTATAGTCTTAACATGGAGAGAATGTTGACTGGTTGACTGGGTCATTGCTTCAATGTGGTTAACAGTTTTAACAACTGTATTAACTTTAGAACGTAGGATTTTAATATGTTGTTCATGGGATTTCCATTCATGGGATTGTTGGAAGGCTATTTGTTGTGCCCACCACGCTTCTGCATGTTGCTTAAACTCATGGAAGTCACTACGGAGTTGTCAGAGAAATAAAGTTATTTCATCCTGCCATTCTTTTGTGACACGGGCTTCTAGCTGTTGAATAAAGGCTAGGATTTTGTGTGCATTAGCTTGGGTACTAGAAAAATGCTTTTCTTGAGCAATAATCTGTAGTAGTTGCTAGTGCTTAATATCTTTGGTTACCAGCATATACTTGTGGGTACAAAAATTTTTCCAGTTGAGCAACTTACTTTGGGAAGATACTTGGGATTCTCCAATGGGAGAGACATGTTGTGCCCAAAAATCTATTTGATATTTACCAATTGGGTCAATTTGAAAAAAATCATAGAATGAAGGTATGAATCCTAGTGTAATAGATTTTCCTATAGGAGTAACAATTTCTATGGCTGCTTCATTTTGTATGTTTGGCTCAGGAAAAGTTACAACATGGCTAGACATCATTCTAGTTTTGCCGGTAGAGAAGACAAAACTATAGTTGTCACACTTTAACTTGCCATCTTCTAGTTCAGAGAAATGTATATGTGAACAAGAAGAGGTATCACCACTAGACTGAGGAGTGGGTTTTGGAAGAGTAGACTGCAAAAATGGAAAGCTAAATAAAGACTCCATACCTGGAGTAGGTTTGATAGAAATTGAAGGTTTGTGGTCTATATGCCTTTGGGAAACTGAAGGTCAAGATTGTAGTGTGTGTTCACGAGCTGGTCTGAGAGCGGGAAAACTTTGGGTTTGCAAAGTTCAGTATTGCATGGCTATCAGTTTCTTGGATGTTAATACCTTGCAATTGTGAAGGCTTCTCAGGCTGAGCATCTTTGCTCCATAGTTCAAGTGCCCATTCAATTGGCATCTTGATATCTTTATGTCTGATGACATAAGGGGCTCATAACTCTGTGGTTGCACTAGTAGATTTCCAAATAGTAGACATGGCTTCTTCTGGACACAAGGCTTTCTTTGAATTCAACATCAGAGGTAATGATTTGTTGAATAATCTGTAGTGTGTCAGAAAGGTTAAAGTATGATCTATGGATTTTTTTTTAAAGTATGCGTTCTTGGTCTTAAACTCATATGTCAGGACATCATCTAGGTTAACATCTTTAAGAATGACAAAATAATCCAGATCACAATCTATGTAGATAGGACCATTGGACATTGAGTCACAGGCTCCTCCAAGAAGGGCATGGGACGTCTTTGTAATCCTAGCATCTTTTAAAAGCATCAAGATGATTATGGGTAGACCTTTATGTTAATGACCTAGTATTCCAATCCTTACTTTTGATAAGTTCATATACTGGAAATTCTTAGGACTGGCCTTATCTTCTCTCTGTAATTCTCCTGTTTCTGTTTGAGTAAACAGTTTTAGGTTTTGTTCAATTCTATTGGTAACTGTATGCTAAAGTTCAGCGACCTTACATCTATTAACACTTTTATATGAAAAAACTTATTTTAAACCTTTATGTATATCTCCATAAATATCTGAAGATTTAATCTTCGGAACCTTAAAGCTTCGATCAGCAAATCTAAAATCTAAATCATCTTCTAATATATTTGCATGAGATTCTCTAAGAGTAAAATCTTGTTCAGACTGTGCAAAGAAATTTGAATAACTTGAACTTGCCTCTTCATTTATGGTATCAGTATGATCATGCATCTTTGAGTCTGTGCTTCTTTTTCGGTTGTCTGCCATTTCTTATTATGCTTGATTCCAGTGCTCAAATTCTTGCTCAAACTGAAAACTTTACTGCCTACAATCTGCCCTAAAACGCCTTCACATGGCTAAACACGGGACTTACTAATGAGGTCTTACAATGTTTTCTGTGATAGATTCAGGAGTCAATAAGAAGAGCTATACTGAGAGCTTTATAAGTTCGCTAGACAGGTAGGACAAAGACAGAACAGATAGAAATTTGTGAACACAAAATGCTTTTCATTAAAGGCTTTTCTTTGAAACAAATTTACAGCTGATACAAATATTCATAATTGATATTGGATCTGATACCATATTTTACATACATATATATACATATATACATATATACATATACATATACATATATATATGTATGATGTTATTGTTGTCATTACATGCTTGCCGCTGTTGTGCACCATATATTGTTTTATATATACACTGTTTATTTCACTGAGACCGTGACTAGCTTGGCATTTGTAATGCATTTTCTATTATTGAATCAATGTTGCCATCATGTTGAGGTTGTAGATACATTGAATCACCACTGCCATTCTATTTTTATAGCTATGCTAAGGAACTATGTTATAAAATTTCAAGGCATGAAATTTTTATAACTGTACATAGATTTTATGAGTATGAACATAAATAATAAGGGTACCAGACATTGCCTGATGTGATGAATTTTTGACCACGCTATGAATCCAGTGTTCTCCTGTGTGATCTAGAACCTACAAAGAAAAGAGAGATGAGGGTTAGATCAAAAATATCTAAGCAATGAATGACATCTTATTACTACTTATCCTCATCTACAATTATGCATGTGCATAGTCAAGCCATACACTTCTGAAAGAAAAATGGGGAGTACCACATAGTGAGTATCAATAGAAAAACAAATAAAGAGAGATCAAACACTTCACACAATGCCTTGAAGGTAATAGCAACGATGCCCTAGCTCTCAAAGCTCGCGGGTCATCAAGCATTCCAAATGCAAAGATGTAAATGAATGTCATTATTAAACAGTGAGCTCATAAATAAAGCATGATGCCCTAGCTTGCAACCCGTGAGCCATCAAGACATTTCCTCAGGAAATGATCATAAACGGGGAGTACCACATAGTGAATATCAACAACAAAACAAATAAAGAGAGATCAAACACTTCACACAATGCCTTGAAGGTAATAACAACGATGCCCTAGCTCTCAATACTTGCGTGTCATCAAGCATTCCATATGCAAAGATGTAAATAATGCCAGTATTAAACAATGAGCTAATAAACAATGCATGATGCCCTAGCCTGCAACCCGCAAGCCATCAAGACATTTCCTCATGAAATGATCATAAACGGGGAGTACTACATAGTAAATATCAACAACAAAACAAATAAAGAGAGATCAAACACTTCACACAATGCCAGCTTGGAGGTAATAGAAATGATGCCCTAACTCTTAAAGCTCATGGGTCATCAAGAATTCCAAATTCAAAGATGTAAACAATTACAGTATTAACATTCATATTGTGCCATTAAATCAACAAATGCCATCAAAATGAAATTGAGTTAATGAGAAGACAAATCTTGAATTCCTACCTCAAGTCATGGCTTCCATACACTAAGATGCCAATAAGCTTCCACAGTATACCCTCTTCGTGCACGACGGTATGCAATTACGCTAAATTAGAAATGAGCCTTTTTTTGTTTATAATCACGCGGGTGTCGCAATTACGACTATATAGTCTCTATTATGACAGCGTTGGGGGCACTTGGAAAAAAAATACAAAAATACATACAGATGGTGGTGCCATCGTAAATTGGGGTCAAAATTCAACCCCAAATGTTCTAGTGGGTGCTGAGTCCTACCTATTTTTCTGCTATGTCTAAGCCATGTTCTTAATCCCTAATTAGCTTTTGTTCTAGCCATTAGTTTTGGTTTTGGTTCTAAACCCTAATTCTCCTATGCTTCTTATTTTCTTGCATTACCTTTTTGGGACCCACTTAAGTCACTTTACCCCATGTGTCTTAAGTCGTCGTGCGATGGGCCATTTTCTTCTAAGTCCTATTAGGGCTTGTATATTAATATTTCCTAATTCTAAAGTTCCCATGGTGCTTTATAAGCATCGAGCAGATTAAATTTAATCTAACGACAGGCATAATGCCTTGATCATAAGTTACGTGAAGAATAACCATCAAGGAATCACGCCTGAGTGACAAGTGTCCATCTCAGGATTGTGGGGTTGATGTCTTCAAATCTGTCAACAAGATAAGGTTCAGTCAGATCAAAGTTAATCCAACAGTGGGTAAGATCCTATGAATGATAGATGTGAGGAGGTTATTCTTCAAGGCACCACCCTTGTATGGCATGTGGTTGGTGGCGGGACTTGGTAAGGTGAAAAGGAAGATAAAGCATCGAGAAAATCTATTTAGATCAGACAGTTGGTGTGATGTCACTAAATAAAGATTCATGTTGTTTATTCATTGTGGGATCATGCCTGATTGACACGTGTCCATATTGATGAGGAAAAGTCAAGTGGGACCAAAAATGCTACATGGAACTACCATGTGTTCTAAGCTTACCGGCTCAAAGGTATTTTAAGGGGAGATTGATGGTCACATTTTAAAGATAAATAAGATTGCAATATGGGTCGTCGATGGGGTTTTTGTGCCAGCTGTGACCGTTGAGGTAGATATATGTATATTTAAATTTTTTCAGAGGGTTTTTGGCCGTGGCGGTGCTCTTCCAAGTTGCATAAAAGTAGGTAGGAGAATCTGATCTTTTGGTTCGCATTTATACAGTCGTGGAATGCTGAAGGGATAGAATTTTCATGGCTATGGCTTTATAAATGTAGAGAGGTGATGGCTTGGGGTTTTGATCAAATTTGTAGATATTTTGTAACCCTTAGTCGACTCCCTATCTTTTTTTCCTTAATGTTGGGCATGTTCCCGAGTCTTGGTGGTTGTGCATTAGGGTTTCTTTTTTTCCCTAAGGTGGTCTAAGCTTGTGGTGTATGATTGGTATAATTAGATTTTTCTAGGTCATTTGTAAGGATGGGATTTTTATGCCACAAAAGGATTGTAATCTCTACATATTAGGATTAAGACCATCAGTGGTCTCTTTGGCTCTAATTTTAAATGTTTTAGTAGCAATATATGTCTATATTTTCTTGTTATCAGTTTGATCTTAATGAGTAATGTCTTTGTTTTATTTCTTGTATTCATTTGGATTGGTTTTTAAGGACATATAAATCCATCACTCTATAAGGAAGAGGGTCTAACTAGTTTAAGGTTTCTTTCAGAGATAATTAAATTCCTTAAAGTGGTTTCAGTGAGTAAAGAATTGTAATGAATTGGATGATTATATTTGCTTCCAAGAGTGTGAATTAATTATGCAAGGCATAGTCAAGTTCAAAGATCATTTGTAGGTTTTATATTTGATGTATGTTTCTGTTAAGATTCTTGTCATTTAGAGTGACTCCATACCCACTGGATAAGGCACTGGTCTGGTATGTTAGAATGTGTAGTTCCCATCAATCTTTATAAAATTTCTTACCATTTACATGTTTTATGTTGCATCCACTGTGTTTGCCTGCTTGTGATACTATTGAATATTTAAGGCAGAAGATAAGTAATACCCACCTGAGTCTGTGGAGCTCAAAGTGTAGAAGGTTTTTTGAACCTTGTTGAATGTTGTTTGTTTTTATTGTTGAATCAATGTTTCGGCATATAGAGGAATATATCTGAGCCGCGGGCATAAAGGGATCAGCAAGAAAAAGAACCAACACCATCATCATATGTCATCAGTTATGTTATCTTTTTTCTTTCTCTATACACATCATGTCAACCATTAGTTTGATCTCTCTTCATTCACTTACGGTGCAAAAGCTGCAAAAACATGTCCTGGCTATAGAAGATTTGAAAGATTATTGTACTCAAATAAAATGTCCATGTCATCATGCAAATGGGATATTATTTGAGATAAAAGAGTTATATAATGTGGAACTTGTGTATCCACCCACTCATTTGACTTGCATTGATCCAAGTCAAACTAAATACAACTACAACAAAAAAAAGCCAACCCTCGTGTCCAAATGGTCCATGTACTTGTATCTGAGCTTTGAAATGAATGCATCTTTTCATAAGAATCTTTGATTGTCTGATAATCCAATTTGTCTCCTATTATTTCATCCTAAACCAACCAAAATAATTTGTGCATTGCTTAATCAAGTGCCCCTCTCGGTGAAAGTGTTTAACTACACCAATCAACAATAGAGCAGACATCACATAATTTAGCACTTGAAATCCTTAATTTCTCCTTAACTAGATCTCTCTTCACACATGCACTTTCTCCATTATGCTTCCCTTTTTTGATGCGAAAGTTTAAAAACAAAACTCAAAATATAAGGTATACCCCTCCCATCATGCATTCTACTTAACAATAAAACATACAAGCATTCTTGAATTGAGCCATGTAGTCATCTGACCAAACAAGTTGTCGACCCACTATAATATCTTTTTCCTGCTATAAAGGGAGAAAAGGAGGGATAAGGGGATTGTTTATTAATTGTTGTTTGATTTTCTTAGAGTGTGTTGAGTTCCTTAACCCTACTTTACATTTAATTGAATTTGATTGATTTTATATTGCAATTGTGATTAAGGAGAAGATAAGATGTTCCACCTTTATCCCCAAATGCACAAATGAAAGATCCAAGTTGATCAACCCAAAAGAGGGATTAATGCACAAATGAATCAACCATTCAGAAAAGAGAACACAGAGGGAGATCTTAAATCCTGTTATGTGAATATATAGATATGATATATGACAGTAATCAAAGAAATAGGAGAAATGTACTAACCTTAAAGAATTGCAGATCAAAGAATGTTGTTTTTTGAGGTCTGTACTTAGTTTCTGGAAAATCTAAAGTATGATCCGAAAAGGAAACATAGAGACGAACAAAACCCAAAAATATTTTTCTATTCTGACACCGTCTTGTGAAAAAGGTCGACCTTGACGCACAAATGTCGACCCTGACCCAATAATGTCAACCTTGACCTGCACTGGTCTGACAGAGAATCTGTTCGCGAAGCCTGACAGAAAGCCGAAAAGGGTATCCAGATCTGGGTTTAAATCCACAGTCCCAAACCTGTACCTACAAGAAAAAGAGGTTTGTTTGTTTGGGGGGAGGGGTTTGCCTTAGTCAAATCCTGATTTAGGAATTAACCTTGAAATCAATAAAGTATAGAATGCTAGCAAGTAGTAGAATTGAATCTAAAAATGAAGTTATGATATTAAATAGATATGTAATTGTAATTCAAATGTAAGCAAGTATGTAAATATGAAAGTATGGACTTTAGAAACCATAAACCTGCATGATTGTATGCTTGGAATCCACCTTGAAGAGATGATAAAAGAGTCTTGAGGATGCACAAAGGATCTTGAAGGAAGATCACACCATCATGATGGCTAGATCTAGGGTTTGAATGATGAATCTTGAA